>JAHBCN010002454.1:0-91439 GCA_019359885.1 Listronotus oregonensis | reverse complement strand
AATAACGTAAAAAAAAACTGTCTGGCAACTTTTTAAGTTTTTGCATTTTTTTTTTATCCCTTTTTTTGGGTTATCCTATTTAAAAAAATGTTTTTTTAGGGGTTGTTTGTGTTGGTCTTGAAAATAAAAAATTTTTGGGGATCCTTAAGATTTTTCTTGACTTTTAGGTTCAGTTTCAAACCTTAAGCAAAAAAATGTTAGAAAAATTAATATAATAATAAAAAAAAATCTTGGTGGGAAAATACACCTAGGTAGTACTATGTCATTTGGCAGTGGATAAAATGCCACGGAGAACATAAAAAAAAATTAATACCTTCAAACATATATGGAGAAAACAATTATTTCAGTTTTCTACGGCTAAATTTTTGAATATTTTAAAAATCTAAAGGCATATCTTAAAGAACTGCTGTTGCTCTCAAAAATAATTTTTATTTTATATACGACGTTTCATTTTTTAACATATCAATACCAATATAAACTATTTTTTAATATGGATCTTGACGTCCCAAAAAGCAATTATGTATAACAATTAATAGTTTAAATATAAATGTGTAAAATAGATATGGAGAATTAGGGTTGCTCTATTAATAGAAAAATTAAAAAACAGCTACTATAGTATTGGGAGGTCAAGAGCTGTCAAAGAATGGAATAAAAAACCCATATCCTCTTTAAAAAAGTAGGATTTTGGCTTAAAATTTAATTGGTTAATTATTTAGTTTATTTAAATAAATATATTTATTTTGGTATTATTATTATTTTTTTTAAATATATTATTTTTATTATGCCTATTTTTACCTTTTGTCGTCTAGTTTTATTATATAATTTTCAATTATATAAACATAATTAAATATACCCTAAAACAATTTTTACAATGAAGTTACCTTTATAGAAATAACTGGCCCACTCTAAACGCAAGGACCTAGTTCACGAAAACCATTTTTTCATCAAATTCTTCGTAGAACACATACAATTTAGAGTTAAAAGTGTGTCAACCTGTATGTTCTAAAAAATAAAATTGGTTTAATATTTAAATTAATCCAACCAGTTATCAATACAAAAATATTTAAAAAAAGTAAGAAATTTCAAATTTTTTGAAAAACTTTGTTAAGAGATTTTGATCTTAGCATATTATTTCTTGTCTTGTCTCGAAATTAAGAATTAATTTTTTGTCTTAATCGTTTCTTGAAATTAGGACAATATCAAAATAAGAACTTAAAAATTCCAAAAAAAGGACATCCCTACTGTTTGCTAATATGTCATTCTCTTAAAACTTTAATATCAGTTGTTAAATTAGCTGACTAACACCTTAAGCAAATCCTATAGACAATTCTGAAACTAAAATCACTAAATGTACTTAACCTGTGAAATCAGCTAAAATTATATACTTCTTTTTAATCGGAATAATTCTTTATTTAGTGTTTTAAAATTTAATCAAAGACACTAGAATAACTTCATCCAATGTTTTAAGTCTGGTACTGCTACTAAAACTTTAATATATTTTTTAAAATTTTCTTGTTTTATATTATTCAAAATCAGAAAACCTTAGGAAGGGGCAAACAAATATTTATATTATTTAAACAATATGTATAATATTTCAATGATTTTTTTTTGCTGTAAACTTTTAAATATGAATTTTCGTTATTTTTTACAAAAAATCTTTTTTGTAGATAATTAAATTTTCTACAAAAATAGTTTTATAAAATTTGGCGTACTTTTTATAGTTTCCAAGATATCATGTAAGCAGATATTTTACTGCCAAGTCCAGAAATGGAAAATTAATTCTTTAACCCGTTCTGAAGAATGGGATTGGCAAAATGACGATTATTTAAAACCAGTAAAAATGACGCAATCAGCAGCACTTAAAAATGTCTCAAAAATAATATTTTTCTTCTGCAAAACAGGATGCGGTTTAGCATGTGGCTGCAGAAAAAGTGGCCTTTATTGCTCACAGCTTGCATTGTTTGCAGTTTGAGTGACTGCGATAACCACCCACCACTTGAACAAGATAAAATCTTCAATACACAAAATAAAAATAAAAATTAAATTTTCTATTTTTTGGATATGCGAGCAAAGCAAACAATTTATAACATTTAAAAAAATATTTCAAAAATTCTAATAAATAACTCTTCATGAAATTTTGTTTATTATAATTTTATCAAATTTCCTTAAATATCTAATATAGATGTTGGACCAAAATTTCTGCTCTCAGAAATTAAAGTTTTCTATATCTTGAAAACTACAAAAAATACAAAAAATTAATATAAAACTATTTTTGTAGAAAATTTACTTATCCACAAAAAAGATTCTGTGTAAAAAATTACAAAAATTAATATTTAAAAATTACAGCGATTTAAAAAAAAAAACCACCTAAATTTTATAAATATTGTTTAAACAACTTTAATACTTTTTGGCTTTTTCATAAGGTTTTTGATTCTAATTTATATAAAATTTATAAAAAAACAAAATTAGTAAAAAAAAAAATAAAATCGGAGCTGCTCTTGAGGACTTCCAAATGTTGGCTGTTTTATGTATTCATTGACGCTACTATTAAGTTGTTTAAACTATTGAAGCATTCACAAATTATATTATGAAGTTGAATAGGTAAACTTCCATTATTAGACAGAAGAATCAAATTTACAAATTATTAAAACAATATTTTGACTTTTTACTTTTATGGGCCACAAAATTTTAAAGATTGTTTTTTCGTTACCATGTGGTTGTCTTTAAAATTTCTGTTGCTCTATGCTCTTTTTTTCAGCGACCAGATATCTCTATATAATAAAAAATAATTTTTCGTTTTGTCCTGCAGAGTGCTGTTTTAAACGAAGAAACGCTTTTAAAACGTCAGATCCCGTATTTGGGTAAACGTAATATGCAAAAGGCCAAAAACTCCGGGTAATGGCTATCTAGGATAATAATAAATTACCTATTGGTAATGATAAATTCTTCGCGATTTATCAGAAGTTCATTATTTTTAGCAAAATAGTTTTTATGGTTTTTATAATCTTTAGTGTGCTTCAAACTAAGCTTACAGGCATAACCATAGCTGCAACAGAAATAATCAGTAGAAACCTTACTTATAAAGTCGTGCTTATCCATACAGATTGCAGACAGACACTACTAGCTCTGAGGAGACCACGTTATACCTCGGTTCTGGTACTGGAATGTCACCGTGCCCTTGCAGGTGCATCCAGAAAGGTCACCTCTGGCTGAACCAAAGGAAACGTTCACTCCAAAGGCAACTGCATTGCTAACTCGTTGGCTAGGAAGGCTGCCGGGACCAAACCTTTTGGACCCAAACCTTTCGTAGGTCTGAGAGGGTTTGCGATGAAGGACCTAATCAAGAGACACTCTCATTAGCAGTTTACAAGACAATGGGATGAAACAGCAAACTGTAACTTTTTCAGGGAGTTACTGAACTATCCTAACAGAGATACAGCTAAACATTACTTGGCAATGCTTAGGACGAACCTTCGTCTAATTACGGGCGTTCTTACTGGACATTGTCAATTACGAAAGCACCTCTTTAGAATGGGTATAAACTCTGTGTAGAGGTTGTGAACAGGAAAACGAGATGGTGGAGCACATCCTTTGTGACTGCCCCGCATTCTTGTCCAAGAGAAAATCCATGCTGGGCGAGTATTGGCTTTCCTTGGCCGACATTAAAGAAATTCCCCTCACCGACTTTGTCACCTACTTTAAATCAGTAGGATAAACAGCGTATTTTCAGATTCAGATTCAGAGATATGTTTAGTCTTCAGTCATACTTAGTTATGTAATGCAAGTATTTAGGGATATTTTTTTTTTATTAAAGTTGCGGTACTACTTATGAGCACACAAAATGTTACTTAAAAATATTAACATTAACATGTTTACTAAGGTTTACTCGGCAAAAACATTTGGTTTATTACATGTTACCTACATAAATAAAAAATAATTATTTGTTTATTTTCGTAATTGTAAAATAAAAAAGGGATTTTTATTATTTTTTTTATTTAAAATTCAATAGAAAATTTAATTACATAATACAGTTAAGGATTTAATGTGAGCATCTTTTTTTGTGTATCCTTTATATAAAAATTTTTTGCTCATATAACAGATGGTATGGACAAAAACCCGCTAGCGTTTAAATTTTTAGAACACATTGCAACTATCTTCCTACGCATTAGTGTTTTTCTTTTCAATAACACCTTTAGGGTAACGGTAAGAATATGTAGCTAAATTAAACCTAATTGGACTAGGACTTTGGGTAAACATCGTTATTAATTTAGGGTTTTTAAATAAAATAAAGTCAAACAACAGTGAGTAATGTTACATTTTCCATTATTAAAGGGTGTTTTTTTAAAGATGCTATAATCCCATTTTGTGGAAAAACAAAGGGTCTTTCCACAAAATGGTATACTTGTGTAGTCTTTAAAAAAACCAAATTCACCCTTTAATAAGGGCAAATGTAACATAAATCACTGTTGTTTGGCTTTTATTTTATTTTATTTTATGTAATAATGTGATAGTTTACTAAAGTCCTACTACATGTTTTATTTGCTCAAATTGCTACGACTCCAGCTTGACGACGAATAGCACTGATGATGGTTATACCAAGAGCGCTCTGCTAGGATTGTTTTAAGTAAAAATTTTCACGAAACATAAAGTTTCCTCATTTCCTAAATTCTTACATGCACACAGCCACAACCAAGTTTCATTTAAGAATTTTGGCATACACGGTTCTTAGCATTTATGGGCCAGGTTTTTAAAATAACAAAATAAAAATATTTTATTGAAAAACCCTGTTTTCAGAAGACTAACAGATAAATAATTACTAAACGGAAAAAATAATCCGACAGCAATTTGTTATACCTTAAAATTTTCCTATTTTTGAAATTTGAACATATTTGGGTCCTTTCAGTTTCTATCGGATTGAGCCAGGCAGAGATATAAAAAATTTAGATAGATCACCTTATCATTTTATATTTTAAAGTAAATGTAAGATTATTCTGTCCAAAAATATTATTTTAACTTCACATACCCGTGTATAATTTTACTTTTAATAAATTAAATAACAATAGGAGTAAATCGAACTTTATCAGCACGTTGTTATATAAGAAAAAATATTAGAATTAAAAAATATATACATTTTTAGAAAAAAATAAAATGACTTTTGTACGCTACTGTCTGAAATTATAAGAATCGAGCATAGAAAAAACAAGTATGGAGTAAACCTTTATATTATAGTCTTGTCTTGTTCTTTCTAGAGAAATGAAAAGATTTCAAAGGAGATTTTGATTGCAGGATAATTTGACATGTTGGAAAGGCTTCATCAATATTCCTTCCAAGCGGCTATTGAAAATGGAGGCCGCATATAAATTAGACAGACTATTTTTGGCTTGTATATGAATGTGAAATCTAATAAATTACAGGAAAAATAATAATACGGTGCTTTTGATCTTGTTCTGTAGAAATACCGGCTAATTCTTATTATTTTTGACATGAAGTTCTATTTATATTTTTTAGGAATTATAGATAGTAATAAAATATTTTTATAAGTGAGAAAGCTGCTTATTATATAAAATTGTATTTTTATTAATTTCTTTAAAATTCGATAATAGTACAGTAAACAAAGGTGTGAACCTGAAGATCAGGTTGGGCCGTCACAACCTTTTTTTCAACTGCAGGTATTATTGTATACAATAACCTCTGAAAATATCATATATAAAAAAATGTCCGCAAGGGCCTCAAAATGGCCCTCAAAAGCCCAGAAATCCGTTTTTTCAACTAATTTGGTCGATATCTTCCGAAATATGACACTTACGCAATTCGGTTTGGACGAAAATGAAGAGCAGTTTATTAGCTGCAAAAATGATTTCTATCACTTTTGTAAAAAAATTTATAGTTTTTGCAATAATCGACCATAAATGCGCCGAGTATTTTTTGCACCTGCCCCGTATCTCGAAAGGTGTTTTAAGCTTCTTACACTTCTAAACGGACGGACTAATTTTTAAATAACTTACGTAAAAATGCATATTTTTCCATGATTCAAAGTTTACATAAAGGAAGGAACGTGTAGCAATAATATTTTGTTACTATTTCCTTTTTTTTTTGTTTCTTTAGAATATTAAAAACTCGAGTCAAAGTTAGTTTTTGCTGGATATTTTGACTCTCCCATCAATCTGTTCATAATTTTTTTTTTAAAAAAGTAATTTTACCGAATTCTTTTAAATTATGGAGCTTTGGAAGGTGTTGAATACATTACGCAAAATTCGATAAATATATTTGTTTATTTTCATGAACAACGTGTTTTTCGTAGGGCGGTTTTTTTTTTGAATTTCCGGAGTTTTCGAAAATGTTCGGGTATATCGGGAATAAATAAATATTTAAGGACCATAAACCATCTTTGGTAAAATGATAAATAAGGGATCTTTATGTATTTTTGGATAACAAAAATAAACCCTTACTTTGTGCTCCAAAAAAGAAAACTGAAAAAAATTAAATATTGTCACGTTCTACTCTAAAGACGTTTACTCTTAAAAAAAATAAAAAGTAAGGCATTTTTTTTTCACTTTTTACACTTTCTTCTTGATTAATAAAAGTATGCATTCAAAATTTACAATCCTATTTACACTGATTTTTTGTAAATAAAAGGGGAGGGAGATGAGAAAAGGGGTGCACGCGCTCTAGGAGACGGCTGTTCTATACCAGTGGCGGATGGCATATAAGAGCACATGAGCACGTGCCCCCCTCGTGAAAATTAAAAACAAAATACAATCATAACGGATATATTAATATATTTTACCAATTTTAAATTTCCGAATTAACCATTTTTAAGCTTTTATTTAAAACCGTCGCCGTAATAAATATTTTACCCAAAACCAAATTTTCAATTAACTTATTTATAAGTCCCATTTAATTACCGTCGCTCCGCAAACGGGAATATTTAATCCCCAAGTTTGGGGGATCGGGCCGTCGACAGCCATGGGCATCGTTTTTTACTTGAATGTGCCCTGAATCCGCTTTTAAATTTTAGCCCTCTCTCACTCCCACAAGGGATTAAAACTCGGTCTTTTCTATTCAAATTGGCCCCATTTTTGTGCCAAAGGGAAATTTTTTTTTTAGATTTTTTATGATTAGTGACAAGTTTAGATAGATGGATTGGTGAGGGAGGAAAAGGGGGTTGAACCCTTGAGTAATTCAAAGTTATGTATAGTGTATGGAAACAGGTTGTTTTTATTTTCTCGGTGTTTTGTTACTTTTTAACTGGTAGAATAAATAATAATAATTGATATAATATTGTACCCTTTTCTTAATTTTCATTTGTTTTTTTAAAAGGAATATGGAAGCAAAGAACCCCCGCGTTCTTGTACCTCTGATAGACAAAATATACTTGGGAAAATTTACAAGAATTTTAATATTAATTAATTTAAAAATTAAGGGGTAAGGGAAAAGAAGAAAAATTTTTTGGGAAAGTTTTTAGAGATTGGGAAATTTATTTTGAATTTTATTTTTATATCATTCTGATAATGGCGGTTGTTTATTTTATTTTCATAAAGATATCCATATCTTGTGTTAGCTTTTGTGTTTTTTGAGGGTTAAAGAAATAAAGTTCTTAATTTAATCTAAGAACAGCCAACACATCTTTTTTTAAGGTTTAAATAAACGTTTTTGGGCGTGGCACCGCAAAATTTTTGCCGCCGGCCATCAGCATTATGTGACATGATTTTAGATGTGATTCCCTTCTACTATACACCACGAGCCGCCACTGTTCTATACTATACATGAACGGTACGCGCACGAAATAAAATAATAAATAACTCAATTATTTAGGGAAATTTTAAAGACAAAATTTTTTTGTCGTCACTTATCAAAGTACTTTATGTAAATATATATTGATAAAAAGGTCAAAATGTGATCTTTAATACAATTGTAAAGCTCAAAAAATTTGAGCACGAAGAGAAAAAAATCATCAAATAATGTCAAGTTTTTATCGGGACAAAAATTTTCTCGATTTTCCAGAAAATTTAAAAATTTGGAAAAAAGAGTGCTATCAAGAAGGGGACAATCTAAGCTTTTGAATGATATGCATTGTTAGCCGATATGGTCCTTGAATATATATTAATTAGCGATAAACCCAAACATTTTTAAAAACTCCGCAAATCTAAAAGAACCGCCCTAAGAAAAACATGTTGTTTATAAAAATACACAAAAAATATTTATTGAGTCTTTTGGAATGTATTCAACACCTTCTAAAGCCCCATTATCCAAAAGGATTCGGTAAGATTACTTTTTATAAAAAAAATATGAACAGATTGATAGGAGGGTCAAAATATCGAGCAAAAACTAACTTTCGAGTTTTTAATATTCTAAAGAAACAAAAAAAAAAGAAAACAGTAACAATATATTATTGTTACACGTTTCTTCTTTCATGTAAATTTTGAATCATGCAAAAATATTCATTTTTACGTAAGTTATTTAAAAATTAGTCCGTTCGTTTGGAAGTGTAAGTTGCTTAAAACACCTTTCGAGATACGGCTCAGGTGCAAAAAATACTCGGCGCATTTATGGCCGATTATTGCAAAAACTATCAAATTTTTAACAAAAGTGATACGTATCATTTTTGCAGTTAATAAACTGCTCTTCATTTTCGTCCAAACACGAATTGCGTAAGTGCCATATTTCCGGAGATATCGACCAAATTAGTTGAAAAAACGGATTTCCGGGCTCTTGAGGGCCATTTTCAGGCCCTCGCGGACATTTTTTTACATATGATATTTTCAGAGGTTATTGTATACATTAATACCTGCAAACTGAAAAAAAATTGTGACGGCCCAACCTGATCTTCAGGTTTAAGGTTTCTTCGGACTTCATTTACTGAACTATAATATCAGTGAAAATTTTAAATGCCAAAGTCTGTGAAATGATATTTATTTAGTTAGTCAATCTGCAGTTGAACTGGTATTATGGAAAATACAGGGTGTCCGGAAATGACAATAAAAAATTTTAAGGTACAATTTTACATAAAAAGATATAAAAAAAATCATATTAACATAGGTCCGGAAATGCTTTCAGAGGGAGCTACAAGCCCTTGAAAATGGTGTCATAAAATGGGGTTTCTATTTAATTTATTAGGTTCTACTTAAAATACAAAAATTAACTTCTACGTATAAGTTGGAATGATTGGAAGTCACTTTTTGAAAATATCATGTGACCCATATTGCAACCAGTGGCGTGGGAACAAAGGGGTGGTTAATTATTTAGGGTCATATTTTTTTTGCCGAGTGTATTTTCGCCATCTTTTATAAATTATGTTTCTTTGAACATTTTTACGTTAAAAAGGTTCCCTTGGTATAAAACCGTATGGTGGACGGTTTTTGAGCCAAACGGACTTTAATGCTTAGATTTTTTTTAATAATAATTTTATTAATAAAAATACCAACAAATCAGTAAAAAAATAATATACAAAGCTGTCCCTTAATTTTTAAATCTTTTTTAATGCTATAATAAATTTTATAATAAGTGTTAAAAATGATTTCCGTTCATTTCAATGCATCCTCAAACTCGTTTTCTCATAGATCTTGTAATTTTTCTGAAAATATCAGGTTTATTTCTTATAACTTCACAACAAGCAAACACCCGCTGCTCTAATTCTTTAACGCTGCGAACTGGTACTTCGTATACTAAGGATTTTAGGTAATTTCATAAAAAATAATCTAATGGATTTAGATCTGGAGAACGACGTGGCCAAGCTACAGGGCCCCCTCGTCCTATCCATCGCTCAGAATAAACTTAATTTAAATGTGTCCTCATATTAGGACTAAAATGTGTTGTGGTTAGTTGTGGTTAGTATATATCTGTCTTTAGAGCATAAGGCACATCATCAAGTAGGTCTTGTAGCACATTTCGTAGAAACTCTAAGTATGATTCACCGTTTAATTTATTTGGTAAAATGTAGGGCCCTATTAAATAGTCCGCAAATATTCCCGTTCAGACAATAATGGAAAATTTTTCTTGGTGCCTTGATTCAAAAATCGTATGTGGGTTTTTGTCTGCCCATACATGGTTATTATGGCAATTGATAATTCGGTTTCTAGTAAATCTGTTCTCATCAGTGACAAATATTTTACTTATAATGTCGGGATCTCAGTGCCATTTTTGTCTTAGCCATCGACAGAATTGCATCCGGGATTCAAAACCTTCGGGTCTTAAAGCCTGAACTCTTTAAATGTATGGGTAGAGACACTGTTCATTCAAACTTTCTAAAACCGAGCTCTCTGGAATGCCTACTTGCGTAGCTAGTATTTTACTGCTTATACCTGGATTACCATTCAATTTTTTCTCAAAAATACGGGCTTGAGCTTTAAAGATCGGTTTCTGTATCCTTTGGACCTGCAGAGTTTTACCCGGATGAACAAAAATGTTAAAAATATTCTCTTGAGGCTTTATACAGGGTGGCCGTCCATATTTTGACCCATTTGGATCGCGAATAACTTTTGAACAAATAAAGATATCAAGATGCGGATTTCGCAAATATACTTATATTTCTTTAAAGTTTATTCTCGTATCTTTACCATTTTTATGTGACATTCCATTAGCTCAAAAACAAAATGGCCGATTTTCCGATATAGGACAACTTTGTTATTTTAAATGGAACCCCCTGTATATGTTTCAATATTTTTAAAATTTAATCTTTCCCCTTTAAAAAAATGTAACACAAGCTATGGTTATCTTAAAAAATAACGCATTTATTGATCTCCAAAGAATTGACTGTATGTCGAATAGGAATATTATTTTAAAAGGATTTTTGAAAAGTCGCCTGTGGAAACAAAGTTATCTCGTTTCCATAACAGCAACAAAGCCTCATTGTCAGCCATTGTTGGTCATTTTTGACAAGTTATTTTAATTAGAAGCGCAAAATGTTCTCGTTAAGCGAAAAAGGAAAATGTGTTATTATGTTTGCCGAAACCAAATCAGTAAAAGAAACCCAGAAGATTTAGAAACATGTTTAATAAGCCCACCCACAAAAATTCAATTAAAATCTGGTACAGAAAATTCTGGAGTACAGGATCTTTAGCCCGTAAAAAGAAATTAGTAAACAATGAGAATTTGCTAAATAAAACGTTACAAATTCTGGAGATAACTCAGGAAGATCCAACATTGTCAACAAGAAAAATCTCAAGTTCAGTCCATATTCCTAAAACTACAGTACAAGAAATCATGAAAAAAGAACTTAAATTAAAGCCATACAAAATTCAAATGTTACAAGAAATAAAAGAAACTGATTTTCCACAAAGGGTGGAATTTTGCCAGAGAATTCAAAATTTAGTAAGGAACAATATACATTTTTTGAATAGACTAATAATGTCAGATGAAGCCACATTTCACCTCAATGGAAATGTAAATAAGCATAACTGCAGGTTTTGGGCAACAAAAAAATCCTCGACAATATAACGAACACGTTAGAGATTTGCCAAAAGTCGCAGTCTGGTGTGGTATGTCAAAGCAAAAAATTTATGGGCCATTTTTTTTTTTCATGAACCAACTGTAACCTCTTGGACTTACGTTGATATGCTGGAAATATTTTTTATCCCCAATTGCAAGAATAAAATCTATTGAATTTCGTCTATTTTCAACAAGATGGGGCTACACCACATTATGCTAACATTACCAAGGATTCACTGACCAACGTTTTTGGAAACCGGTGGATTGGAAGAGGAGGCCCTATTTCCTGGCCACCTCGTTCACCAGATTTGACTGTTCCAGATTTTTTTCTGTGGGAATATGTGAAAGAGAGGTGTTATAGTCCACTTCCCCAAAATTTAGAGCAATTAAAAATTAATATCCGAAACATAATAGAAAATATTCCTGAAGAATTTTTAGTCAATAGTTTTAATAAGTCTTTTTCGAATTTAAATAAGTGCGTCGAAGTCGGCGGAAGGCATTTTCAACATTTACAGTAGTTTTTTTAAAAAGTAATGTAACCTTATTGTAACTATTATTTTGTGAATAACCTAAACCTTTGGCGATCCTTTTTTTTTGTAACATATGAAGCAAATTTTAATTGTTAAATAATATTGTTGGTCGATATGCAGTCAATTTTTCGAAGGTCAATAAATACGTTGTTTTTTGAGATAACCATAGCTTGTGTTACATTTTTTTAAAGGGGAAAGATTAAATTTTGAAAATATAGAAACATATACAGGGTGTTCCATTTAAAATAACATACTTAGTTGTCCTATAATGGAAAATCGGCCATTTTGTTTTTGAGCTAATGGAATGTCACAATAAAATCGTGAAGGTACGAGAATTAACTTTAAAGAAATATAAGTGCATCTGCAAAGACCGCATCTTGATACCTTTATTTGTTCCAAAGTTATTCTCGATTAAAATGGGTCAAAATATGGCCGGCCACCCTGTATTATGCAGGGTGATTCACGTTGAGTGTCCTATTAAAATTTCTGGGGAACCAAACAAAAGAACTTTTTAAAATTTGGTGCGCGGACATAAGAGGTAATAAGCTACATTCTAAAACTATTTGGGCAAGTGCAGCGTTGCCAGATCTAACCGAAACCAACGGCAACATTGTAATTTTAAATGGAACACCCGGGTTTTTATTGCATATTTGGATTCTACACAAAATTATAAGTAAGTTTTATTAACATCTTTCTATACCTATATCTTACCGTTTTTAAGAAAATAATTAATCACTATTTTTTTAAAGGAAAATCACCATGTTAAAAGGTTTAATATTTACGTGCCTAACCGAGCTGGATACGAGAATTTTTTATGGGGTTAGACAATGCATGTATTTAAAGATCTACATGCTATTATGGCAATATATCCTACAGGATGTCCCAAAAATTTGCATTTTTCCCATATTAAATAATGATTAAATCTCAATTTTTAAATACAACATACTGTATTTTATCTCATTTTCAAATAGACCAATATTTTACCTACAAAATAATACATGTTTCTATACACATCTGTCGCCGTTTTTTAAATACAAACGAATTTTAATTTTTTCCCTGTTTTTAAATACCATCCACAATAAACCACCGGCTTAATTTACAATTTACCTAGGTAGACTATGAAAGTTTGTATTTCAAATTGCTCTGACAACTATTTGACATATCTTCAGCCTAATTCGCAAATCACATAACTCACATTAGGGTAAAGTTGCAACAGAGGCAAAAAACGATATAGCATTTTATTTTATGACATTTAAGTCGAAAAAAGAAACAAAAACCTTTTTTTATGTTAGTGCTATGTTAAAAGATAATACTGTAGTTTAAAACACTTACTTTAAGTAGTGATGCCAAACACAAGCTGCGTTTACTATTTAATTTAATAAAATCTTCAAAAAACAAGAGCGCGAAAACGAACCTAGTAGTGCTTACAACGCTTATCGGACTTATGTGACATTTTAAATTTAAAATAACTCAGTTACAGATTTCTTTACTACTTATCACGAACTTTCAAGCTAAAGGTAATTGTATTCTCTAATAGATAGCGCCAAAACCCCAATTTGAGAAAAATTGGACTTATGTGATTTGCGAATTAGGCTGACGATATAAGGTAAAAAATATTTATTTTGTTTGATTAATAAGGAATAAATGTTTAAAAAATTAAAATTTACTTATATTTGAAAAACGGTGGCAGATGGGTATGGAAAGATGTATGGACATTTTGTAGGTAAATTATTGGTCTATTTAAAAATGGGATAAAATACAGTATGTTGTATTTAAAAAAAATGAGTTTTAATCTTTATTTAATATCGGTAAAAATGCATTTTTTTTGGGACACCCTGTAGGGTATATTGCTATAATAGCATGTAGATCTGTTAAATACATGCATTGTCTAACCCCCAAAAAAATGTCTAGTATCCAGTTCGGTTAGGCACGTAAATTTTAAAACCCTTATTAACATGGGGTTTTCCCCTTAAAAAATAGTGATTAATTATTTTCCCAAAAAGGTAAGATATAGGTATAGGAAGAAGTTAATAAAACTTACTTAGAATTTTATGTAGAATCCGAATATGTAATAAAAAACAGGGTGTTCCATTTAAAATTACAATGTTGCCGTTGGTTTCGGTTAGATCTGGCAACGCTGCACTTGCCAAAATATTTTTAGAATGTAGCTTATTACCTCTTATGACCGTGTACAAAATTTGAAAAAGTTCTTTTTTTTGGTTCCCCAGAACTTTTAATAGGACACTCAACGTGAATCACCCTGTATATAATACGTTGCTTAAAAAATTTAAAATGCAATAAAAAATTATTATATTAATAATACAATATTTATTTAATGTTGTTAAGAAATTATTATCAACCATAGTGTACCTTACGTAAATTTTTGCAACTTTTTCGTTTTTTCGAGAATATTGCATAAAAATTTTAATATTGTTGTGATGTTGTTATGGATGACATTTTTTCAATATAAAAATCGAAACGAGTAATGACGGCATTACATTTGTAAAAACATTACATTTTTATAATAAAACGTTTTAATTTTATCCCTGAAATGTTTTACTGGTAAAGGGGGGCATTTTTTAAAAGTCCCATTTACTAAGTTTTTTTAATAATATAAAAGTCCCATTAAAATTGGACGTGCCTTTTGCTTTACGTTTTTTGCCATTTAAAGCACTTTTTCACTAAATCAAAAAATATCGCCCAGTTTACTGCAAACACGGCCGTATACGATTTCGCGATTAAAATAAAATAACACATAAATTACGTATTATTGCTTTTTGATACCAAAATTTACGGTAAAACAAATTAAGCCTCTGTGAAGGTTCAGTTTTCTCTTATATTTGCTATAAACGGTTGTTCAATAGTTTCCACAGTGGCGTTCCTTTGACCTAAGAAAATGCGTTAATTAAAATAATCGTAAACTATTTAAAATACAGGGTGTAGAAAGTATGATGCTTACGATTTTAATAGGCGAAGATAAAGCTCAAAACAAGCCAAAAAAGTCAAAAACACATGGGTCAAAAGTTAATTGTTTTTGAAATATGGCCTTACAAAGGTTAAAAAATTTGACAACAGCGCGCCCGCTTCATCACTCATTGAGTCGAACGTTAAACATTTTGTGCGAGATTTTACATATTTTTTTTGAAAGAAATGTTGATTTACATTTAATTTGTAAATAAAAAATAATTGTACTTACCATACACAAAATTAGGCTTAATATCTATTTTAAAAACATACATAAATATGTTTCAAAACAGCTTTTTTATTTTACTTGAAGAATAGAATGTCTCTAATTATTAAAAAAGAAACAGCTGTGAATTGTGGTATGTGATACGTCTACTTCGCGGCCTATTGACCTCGTACTAGTTCCAGGATTTTGTTTCGCGATTTCCAAAATTCTTTTCTCTGGTTCCATAGTTACATATATACCTTCCAGGATTTCTCGGTTGCACACATCCCGTTTCGAAAACTCTTTGGCACCGTTGTAGAAACCTTTTATGGTAAATTTGAGTTGCTAGATTAGCATCATGGTTTACCTTGCCGTAAATTATTAACATATCGGCATATGAAAAACATTTTTTTAAACTTTCAGGCACGAAATAAAAAACGGACAAAAATATTGCATCGACTAGGCATAACACAAAGTGACTACTGACTTGACAAACTGCAGCGCTGTTACTAATTGTTTTTTAAATGTTTAATCGGGAAAAACATTATTATTATTATATTCGTTTAGTTTGTAGACCGACACATTTAACACTTAGTTTTTTTTATTAGCCAATGAATCTACCGATGAGCAATTAAGACGAAAGTTGCCAATTGTCATGCGTTTTAGAAATAATTTCTATCAAAGTTTATAACTTAGATATCGTTTAGACAAAAATCTGTCAAGTTTTGACACATATGTCGCATAAACTTTGTGACTTGTTTTGAGCTCCACTATCGCCCATTAAAATAATGAACATCATACTTTTTACGCCCTGTATATGTAACACCAACAAACATAAAGTTTTACATGTTTGGCTAAATTGTGCTGATCAAGGCAGCATTAGCAGGATTGTTTTTAAATGTAATTAAAGGTAACTTAAGTTTCATTTTGTGATATTGCTATAATGTAAAATTTAAGACTTTTATTGCTTTTGTGGTTGTTTTATGCAGTTTGTAGCCAGGCCCGTGCTGGGTGCCTCTAAAGGGCGCGGGACAGGGAGTGATGAGGGCGCCCATAACATAGCAGAATCGGCCTGGGCCGAACTCAAACTAGTGCTTTATTAGTAATACTATTTACATTTCATGTCTTTTACAAATATATGTACAGATATAAGTTTTCAGATAAGTCAGCTATAAGCCTGAGCTGGTGGTTGCTCTTGTGTGGTGAAAGGCCCGAGTCGGATGAAAGAATGTAAGCATGAGTAGGAGTCCAATGGCGCATGTAGTGTGCTGATTCTTTGACGCGGCTCTGGACTCATGATAACATGTCTAAGCCTTTAAACCCATCTCGGGCTAATAAGGAAATTGATTTTACTTTGCCTTACTAGTAAGCTATCAAAGATATTGAATAGCAATGTTTATTACCTCAATATTTGAAGTAGTTAACAAATAAATTTTAACGTGTTTTAAAACAATAAATTATTTAATCCAAGCAACCGTACAACATTTATGAAAATGTCAAACAAAAAATTAACTGTAATATACGGTAAAATAGCTCTTCCTTTGAAGTTAAAAACGGTTAATTATGAAGTAGGAAAATAAATTAAACTAAAATATTAAACTATTATAAAAAGTGACTATAGCTAGTGTAAAATAATACCCTGATGAACTTAATTAAATCAAAGACAATTCTTATTTCATTAGTGTACACCGGCACACAAAAAAAAAATAAAGTGGTCTGTGTATTTGACCAGACCCATCCATCTATATCTATTTTGATGTGCTGAATCCAAATCCGAGGTCCGTTGGGCCCAAACACCCTTAAAATTTTGAGTTTATTGCAAAAAACTGATAAAAATGGTTAAAAATTTCGGTTGAGTTCAATAAAAACGATTTTTTTATTGAACTTGATCAAGTATGTTTCTTATGTATGTCGATACGCTGAATCTAAATCCGAAGTCCGTTTGGCTGTACACCCTTCAAATTTTAAGTAAATTGCAGAAAAACGTTAAAAATGGCTAAAAATTACATTTATGAAAACGAATTTTTTTTTCATTGGACTCGTTCAAGTATGTTTCTTATGTATTTCAATACGCTGAATCTAAATCCGAAAACTGCTAAAAATTGCGAAAAATTATAGTTATGATTTTTTTTTTATTGACATTGATCATGTATATGTAAATTTGGAGTATGTACAGCCAGACGGACTTCGCGTTTAGATGTAGCTTATCGAAATACATAAGAAACATACCTAATCTTGCTTAAAACATTTTTATAACTGCAGTTTTTCGCAATTTTGAGCCATTTTTAGCAGTTTTTTGCAATTTACTTAACATTTTGAGAGTGTATGGGTCAAACGGACCTCGGATTTGGATTCAGCACATCAAAATACATATAAATGGATTCTATTCAGATGCACAGACCACTTAATTTTTTGTTGTGTGCCGGTGTAATGAGCTTTTATAAAAATACTTGTAACTAACCTAAGATACAACCACATCGATAAAAATACTGCTATTGAGCAGTCTTATTTAATACGTTACATGTTATAAAATATTATAACATGTAACCTACTTTATATAAGCTTCAGTATTGAGCTAAATAAATATCACTTTTAATTAGCCTTAAATACAGCACTAGTATCAAAATAAATAGGCTGAAAACTAAAACCAACTTAAAAACTTCATTACAAATGTCTTATAAGAACAACGTTTTTCTCGTTATTAAAATTAACTCAAAAACTCTTTATTAAAAATTGGGTAAAAAAGTCTATGTACAGTAAAGAGATAAAATGAGGCAAACATCTAAAAGCTCGGCACCCATTAAATACACAGAGTGTAAACGTTAGAACAGGGTAAGTGACTTAAAAAATTATTAACTTTTTGAAGGCTGTTATGACTATAGATTTATTTCTTTATGTCACTTGAGATCATTTTAAAAGAAACTTCCCCGAAATAACTGTCTTTGTTTTGCAGGAGTTGGACATCTATAGAATGGGAGACTTTTCTGGCGACAGAGACATACTATAACGTTATTTATAACGTTTTAAACTAAACCATATTTTTTGTGTTAACTGCATTTCCTTGCGCTTATTTTCAATTTAAAAACGACTGGCTTAGAGTAAAGGGTACTATCATCAGCAAATCTACAAAAAATGGTAGAAAAGAGAGAAGAAGATTGTCAGCGTGGGGAGAAATATAATTGGTTCAAGGACTGATCATTAGGAAAATCTCACGTTTTTTAATAGAAACTTAAAATTCAAATACTAAACTATGATGGACGACTGTAGGATGGAGTTTTGATGAGGAACGCATTATGACATACCTAGTCAAAGCTTGTAGATATGTCAAAATTATCGGAAATTTGCCAGGCAACACCAGGGACTTATCTAAGTTATGCAAAGGAAATAAAAAAAGCTGTGAATCTTGTGTGGTGAAATTTATTTTGTCCGTCGCGAATAAGTTTTGGGTTTTTAAAATTATTTTATATTTGAAAATTTGAAAACAACTGAATTTTTATTACCTTTTAACCAATTAAAAAAATAGGTCTATATCATTAAAGAAATCCCTTTCTTGGAAACCCTAGGCGAACAGGTAACCTTCCTTTGATCCTAAAAAACACCCTTCTTATAAATAATCCAAATAAACCTTAGGATAGGTGCAAGTTTAAAAGCATGTTGCTATCGTACTATCTAACCTAAAAAATAGGTAACAAGAAAAAATGAAATGCCCATGATCAGTTTGGTGTAAAATATGATTTCGGGGACAAGAGGTGTTATGTGTTATCTAACGTTTTTACTAGTAGTTGTTTCATATTTGACCATAACGTTCTTCAGATGGTTTTTTGTTCAAGCGCTATTTGTGTTATTTACAGTAACTTCAAAATTATAAATAAATTTATTTGTGAAAATGTTTGTGCATTGATTTATAATGATAATATTTAAAATAAAACTTTATCCTGTATAGAAAAGATAGTAGCAGGCCCGAATAAATGTTAAAAACAGAAGAGAAAGCACCTTTTAAATGTTTTACTCATAACACTTCTTTTATAGAAATACTTAATTAAGTTCATTTAAGTCCAGTCGTTTAAAAAAAAAATGTATATTTTAGTGAGATGCAAACAATTTTCCACAAAAAGGATTGTTAGGCCCACTGTCAAATAAAATATGCATGAGACTTTAGAGATTTGGTTTTAATTGGCAAATTGCAACATGTGTGGCCAGAGATCAAGTTAAATGGCAATTACGGATTTTCGAAGCTCGGTTATGGAACAACATGCAGATACGTTATTAATTTTTGAAAAGTGAAGGTTTATCATGAAGTTTATGAAATGAAATATAAATAGAATTGTTTTACTGACGTATAAGAACTAAAGGCTGGTTTATGCCGACAACTTTACATTTAATTTAACTTTAATTTATCTTTAGTGTAAGATCATTGCACACCAATATACAGGGTGTCCGGAAAGGTCATGTCATAAATGATAGGACATACAGAGGAGGTCAAAAAAATATTAGTACTTCATATAAAACTTTTTTTCTATTTTGCTTCGTTACCGAGTTATTAACCTTCAAAGTTAGAAAAAAAAATAATATAATTCATAGCTGTTAAACGGTTGTCATGGTCACAACGACATTTGGTAAATTTAATAAGCTCATAGTAGTGCTTCTTTCCATATGTAAATTTTTGTTCAGTTCGTATGTATTATACAGGGTTGGACATTTTTTTTTCGTTTATGGTATGTATTTTTGCATACTTTAAAAAAATTGATATTTCGCTGTGATCGTCTAATTCCTTCATCATTTTTCTACAAAAAAGGTATATTTTATCTTAATCGATATCTTGCAACGTTGTGGAGAAAATTAAATTTTATTAAAAATAGTCAGCCATTGAACAGAAAATAAACAAGTCACTTCTGTCGCACCTATATGTTTTTATTTTGAGCTTAAAAGTTTATTTATATAAAATTTGAGTTTTAGTTAGATTTTATAAAACCCGCTTCCCACTGTTCGTTGATTTATTTCGCTGATGTGGTCACCGACTTCGTTTCGTCAACACGAATAGTGTGTAACAAGCTTAAGTGCATGTGTCAATGATGACGGCCAACCGTTTTCGTTGAGCGTTCTTTTTAGTAAATTAATTGGATACTCAATTAATTAACTAATAACCGTTATTATTACTCAATTAATTATCAAATAACCGTTATGGATAACTTTAGCAATGATGAATATGCAGATATGCATCTAATGTATGGGCTTGCCGAAGGTAATGCTGCACAAGCTGTTCGCTTTTATGCTGATCGGTTTCCAAATAGAAGGGTTCCGGATAGGAGAACTTTGGAACGAGTTGATAGAAGTTTGCGGGAAACTGGTATTCCAAAAGAGTACAAACCTTTTACTACTATTCCTTTAAATGCTTTTTTTTCTCAGGATCATTAAAACCAAAGCCCGGTGGAGTCGGACGACCAAGACAAAGAAGAACTGTCGAAGCAGAAGAACTGATACTACAGTTGGTAGAAGAAGATCCAAGTACCAGTATCCGAAAATTATCGTCGGCATCTAACATTACTAAAACTATAGTAAATGACATTTTGCAGGAACAATTACTTCACCCTTATCATATTCAGAAAGTTCACGCTATGTCTGAAGCTGATTATATTCCACGTGTGGATTTTTCCTCAGCTTTTTTGGAAGAACAAAGAAATGACCCAACGTTCATAAGCAAAGTTCTTTTTCGTGACGAAGCTGGCTTTACCCGTGATGGTATTTTTAATGCTTATAATATGCATATTTGGAGTGATGAAAATCCACATGCTATTCTTCAAACTAAGCATCAAGTTAGATTTATGATTAATGTATGGATTAGACTAATAGGCAATTTTTTAATTGGACCCTACATCATTGATGAAAATTTAAATGCCGATAAATATCTAACTTTCTTGCAAGAACATCTTAACCCATTATTGGAAGATGTTCCTTTAAATATTCGAAACAATATGTGGCTAATGCATGATGGTGCACCTCCTCATTTTGGTAGAGCTGTACGAAATTTTTTAAACGATAGATTTCCTAACCGATGGATCGGTCGCGGTGGTCCTTTTCCATGGCCACCTCGCTCTCCCGATCTTAATCCACTTGATTTCTTTCTTTGGGGCCATCTTAAAAGTTTAGTAAATCAAACGCCTGTAAATACCAGAAACGAGCTTTTAGACCGCATACTTGTGTCCGCCGACTCCATTAAAAATGACCCTCAAATGCTATTTAGAGTTAGAGAACTTCAGAAAATGTATTGAAGTTCAAGGTGCCCATATTGAACAAATTCCCTAATATTATTACATTGTTTTATTGTTGTCATCTTGTTTTAATGTTGTTATCTCGTTTTCATGTTGTTATATAGTTTTATTGCTGTTATCGTGTTTTAATTTTGTTTTAAGTCTTTATTAAATTTTTAATAATTTTTTATGTGCCTTATTAAATTTTCATTTTTTCCACAACGGAACGGTGCGTTACATCGATATAATGTACTTTATCTTTAAAGTATAGCTTTTTTTAAAGAAAAAATGATGAGGGAATCCGACAATCACAGCAAAATATCATTTTTTAAAGATATTCAAAAATACACACACGGAAAAAATATTCCACCCTGTAACTGAACAAACCCGAAAAGTAGGAAGCGGGTTTTATGAATTCTAATTTAAACTCAAATTTTATCTTAATAAAGTTTTAAGCTTGAAAAAAATGCATACAGGTGCATCAAAAGTGACTTGTTTATTTTCTGTTCAATGGCTGACTATTTTTATTAAAATTTAATTTTCTCCACAACGGTGCAAGATATCGATTAAGATAAAGTATACCTTTTTTGTAGAAAAATGATGAAGGAATTAGGCGATCACAGCAAAATATATTTTTTTTAAAGTATGCAAAAATACATACCATAAACGAAAAAAAAATGTCCAACCCTGTATAATACAAACGAACTGAACAAAAATTTACATATGGAAAGAAGCACTACTATGAGCTTATTAAATTTACCAAATGTCGTTGTGACCATGACAACCGTTTAACAGCTATGAATTATATTATCTTTTTTTTTTCTAACTTTGAAGGTTAATAACTCGGTAACGAAGCAAAAGAGAAAAAAAATTATATGAAGTACTAATATTTTTTTGACTTCCTCTGTATGCCCGATCAATTATGACATGACCTTTCCGGACACCCTGTATAAGCGCGTTTATACAAACTTTAAGAAAACTTTTACTTTAACTTTTATTTAAGAAGTTGTCCAACTTTTATCTTCTTAAAGTTAAATTAAATAATAATTATAATGAGCATGCGCGAGCAGTGTAACCAAACATAAAATTAGCCCAGAACAACTTTTTAAAACAAATCAAGCACAAAAAACAGTCAAAACATAAAAAATGGTTTAATAATTAATACCAACTAACGAAATTTTCGTCTTTCTGTGCTTGCGTAAGGTAAATGTAAATATTTTCTATAAATGGTTTAGAAATTATTAAAGTAAAAATAAATTAAGATAAAAGCTAAATTAAATTTAAAGTTGTCTGCATAAACCAGCCTTAAAAGTACGGGATTCCATTTAGAGGCGAGCTTTACCCATGCGCCAACCGCATGAAAAATATTTTTTATCAAATATAATAGGTAAATAAAAAAATCGCTTCTAAGTTGCCTAAAAAATTAGGGACAAGACCATAATTTATTTAAAAAAAAATATACTTCCCGTATAATTTTTTTTATTCTTGAGGACAGTACTGTTGTACAGGTGGCTAACTATGAATACGAAGTACTCTATCTGAAAATCTATTTATTATAAAGGCTTGCGGCAAAAAAAAAGTTATAACTAAAACGGTCAAGAGAAAAAAGTCCTTGAAACGTTTGCTAGGGGGCGCAACTACAATCTTGAATCTAAAAAAGTGATGTTTCTGTGAATTCTGCTGTATTAATCTAACAAAAAAATACTTGATCTTTAAAGTCAAGGATAATATAAACCTTTTTGCAAAGTGAGCAAAGAGTGCGCAAAGTTGCACTTTTCCGCACGGCGTGCGGAAAAGTGAACTTTTCTGCACGCCGTGCGGAAAAGTAAAACTACTCTAAAATCTTACAGGTAAGCAAGATTTATATGTATTTTAGTAAATGTAGGCTTTTTCATGCAATATACGAAGCCATTGCAAGTTTTAGTTTATTCTCTTTTTTGTTTGTTACTTCGTAATTTTCAATATTTCAACTAAAACACAAAAAAAAAACATTTTTTTAATTACCCTGTATAATAATAATAAATGATTATGACAAGTCAAGCAACAATATGTAATCTTGGTGATTTTAACACATGTCAGATTTTTTCTTCGTTTTCATATGAACAAGCAATTGCACAAATGAATTTCAATAGGCCTTTTTATCACAATTTTTTTTTGTGCGCATGTGTCAGTATCCGCCATTTTTTTCGTATTGTTTTTTGTAAACAAGCATGTAAAAGGGCCTGTAAACACATAATTAAAATAAAAGAATACTAAAGAAAGTATAGTTATTGAAGAAAAATAATACGAAAATAAAGAAAAAAGTGCCTTAATTAGCAAATAGGTTTTTTTAATCGATTATTATAATGATATCAGTACGAAAAGGAACGAAGAAGCGGTGTTGTTATGGAGTATGTAAGAGTGATACACGCTATAAATCATTTAAATACAATACAATTTAATCAATATAACAATTGATTATATGTGGTAGGCCTAATTAGAATAAAATTATAGATACTTTTTGTATAGTAAAGAAGTAATGATGCCTAACCTCTCAATCAGCTCCCTTCTTTTTCCCTTTTAAAGACGTCCATGAATCAGTGAAGCACCATCAACGATTTTTTTCCAGTAAATAATTTAATTTGGGAGATAATACTGCATTCCCACCCATTGTCGATCAAAACAGTACGAAACTTTTGAATTGCCGCTATTTCAACATGGCGACTGCGCTTGCGCTTGTCACATGATGAAAAGGCCTATACAAACAAGCATTTTTAATGAAAAGGCGTCATAGTATCTTTTTTAATTAAAGAAAAATTCGATAAAAATAATTATTTAAAATGAGTAGTTCCGATGAGGAGCTACCATCTCGTGAAAAATATGAGAATCAATATAGTCATTTCGAAAACTGGTCCTGCAGCAAGGGGACAAAAAGTATTAAAGAAGAAGTGTTCTTGGCCTATTTTGCCGATTTGCAAAAAACATATAAACATAATACTTTATGGAGTAAGGACTCTCTGTTAAAATGTGTCCTCAAAGTGAAAAGGAACCTTGATTTAAGTTCATATTTCAAGCTAACATCACTACTTAAACACCAAAACGTGGGATACCGGCCAAAAAAATCAAAAACTTTCAGCAAAGAAGAGGTTTCATGATTCATGAAAGAAGCACCTGATAATATTTACCTCCTAATTAAAGTTGCTACAATTTTTGGATTAGCCGGTGCATGTAGGAGAGATGAACTTACAAAAATAATGATTGATGACATACAGGATAATGAAAATTTGATAGTGGTGAAAATTCCTGACAGTAAAAATAACACTTCCAGAATTTTTGTAGTGTCCGATGAAACAAATAACGGACTTTATCTGCAATTGTACCGTAAATATGCAAAATTGCCAAAACCACATACCCCACACAGACGTTTTTTTGTCCAGTATAAACAAGAAACATGCAGTACGCAATGTGTGGGAATAAATTCAATAGGTAAAATGCCTTCAGAAATTGCTGCATACCTAAAATTAAAAAATCCAGAAGAGTACACTGGACATAGTTTTCGTCGATCCTCTGCGACTATGTTAGCGGATTCTGGAGGAGGAATTACCAATGTCAAGCGAATTGGGGGCTGGAAATCAGCAGCTGTAGCTGAGAGCTACATTGATGAATCCACAAATCAGAAAAAGGATATGTCGAATAAAATATTGACCATGAACAACTCCCCTCCTGAGCTAAGTCAACCTTCATCTAGCCGTACAATAAGCGCTTCCATAAGCCACCCACTAAATAAAATTACAGGTTCTGCAATTAATTTACAATATGCTAATAACTGTTCTTTTGTTGTAAATGTTATCAACAAATAATTCTCATTTATAAATATGTTGTAGTAGTTCTTTCAGATTAAACATAATTAAAAAAATAATCATTGCTTTAATATTGGTATTATCTGACGCTAGTAGGAAAACTTTTGTTCCTAACGCTTGCGCAAAGTGACTTTGTGCACGCAGGAAAATAACTATTTTTGTTTGACAATTTTTGCTATATCTTTAAAAATAAAGTTTTGGGGATACTCAAAGGTTTCCGTAAAAAACACCCTTTATCTTTAAAACGGCTAAGCCGATTTTAACAAACTTAAGCAACTTAAAAAGAGCTATTCTTGGGCCATAAATGTTATATTATTTAAAGTTTTGTTAGTTTCACATGTCGCCGCTAGATGGCTTTTTTCGACATTCCGACAGAAATGGTTAATTTTCTCAAAAAAATTAAACGCATTAGTATAATTCTTTCTTTTAAAAAAGTAGCTAAATAATGTCCAAAAAAGCTTGCGAAAACCGCATCTTGATATCTTGTTCCCAACCTAAAATTTATGCCAAAGAAGATTTACTACGTCAATATCTCAAAAACTATAAAAGCGCCAAGAAATTTTATAAAACGTAAATTATGTATTTTTGTAATATCTTAAATTTAGGTTTTCTATTTTTTTTTTGTCTAAATGCAGTACTTTACGAGTTATAATCAAAAAATTAAATTTTCAGGATTTTTTCAAGGTATACCCCTGGAGTTCGTTTTTTTTATTATAACTCGTACTGCATATAGAAAAAAAAAACTTAAAATAAAGGTATTATAAACATACATAATTAATGTTACATAGAATTTCTTAACGCTTTTATAGTTTTTGAGATATTGACGTATAAAATATTTTTTGGCCCAAATTTTAGGTTGGGAACAAGATATCGAGATGCGGTTTTTGAAAGCTTGCTTATGCATCATTAAACTACTTTTTCCCAAGGAAAAATGTATACCAATAAATTAAATTTTTTGAGAAAATTAACTATTTCAGTCGCAATGTCGAAAAAAGCTCTCTAACACCGACAAGTGAAACTAACAAAACTTTAAATATTATAACATTTATAGCTCAAGAATAGCTCTTTTCAACTAGCCCAAGTTTGTTAAAATCGGCTCAGCCGTTTCGAAGGTACAGGGTATTTTTTACGGAAATCTTTGAGTACCCCCACCACTTTATTTTTAGAGATATAGCAAAAATTGTCAAACAAAAAGGGTTCACATTATCCTTCACAAAAACATCACTTTTTTTAGATTCAATATTGCAGTTACGCCCCTGACTTTGCTTTTGTTCAACTCAGGATGATCTAAAGTGGTCCTATTTAAACCTTCGGTCTTCCTTATGAGTATATAATATTTACTTTTATTTTTAGTGGCTTTCAACAAATAAAAAAAATATATTAAAAAAAAGCCTTTATTTTATTCTTAGAGAGGTACAACGAGGATGTTTTTTAAACTCAAGTAATATTAAGAAAGATTTAGTTTTAACGCTTAATTAAAATAGCATTCAAGTCAAATAAAGTTTATTTAAAAAATATATGTATATATTTCATACTTATTAATCCCATTTTGTATGATTATAAAATGGAGCAACATGCATTTAGTTTCCTTTATTGTTTTTCGAAAAGTGAATAAAATAAAGAGAAACTATTTAGAAAAAAAAAGTTAAAAAATTTAAAAAAATGTAGGTCATCATAAAAAACAAAATAGTTATTTCGCTATTTTTCTGTCACCCAATCCTTTATTGTTTCCCGTATATTTGCCAAGCGAATGTGTGCAACTAGCTTTAAAGGTCCAATAAAGGGAGTGTTTTAATTGTTTGCTTGATTAACTGTGGATTTTGGATGTTTTTGCGGTAAAAGAGTATAGTGCAAAGTAACACTCGATATCATCTGTAAATGGGCCAGCTCGCGTGTCACTTTTAAAGCCGGCTTCCAACGGCGCGAGACTTGGCGAGTCTGGCTTGCAAATTGGCGAGTCACGCGCCGTGGAAATGCAAAGGTTCGCCCGTTCGCCAAAAGGCTTGGCTTTCCCGTCGGTTGTCGGTAAATTTGACACGAGTCAAAGGATAAACGAGCATCGCAGGCTCGACTTGTCCTAACTTGTGAATCCGTTCCCACACAGAATGCTTGCATTTGCAGTTTTCTCTCAGTGGCGTTGTGTTGTCCACCATCGTTTCTTTCTTTTCTCTTTATTTTTATTTGCTTTTAAATATTCACCGCTCATTACTATAAAAGCTGCAGCACAAGTTACAATACGCTGATTTTGTTCTTGTTGGCGTCTCATCATTTTCCTTGATGTAAACTACTCCACTGTTTTCACCAGAATAACAATCCAGTGGGTGCGTCGAGCGCAATTTAGAACTTGGCGAGTGACGTTGCAAGCTGTTCAACGCGCCGTGGGAATAGCGACGGCTCGTCGACTTGCCACTTGGCAAACTGTTTGCCAAACCGATGACTCGGCAAGTCACTTGGCAAGTCCCACGCCGTTGGAAGCCGGCTTAAAACTACGACCGGCATGCCGAATGACGATGCCACGTGTTACTTACCTCCATGCACCCCGTACAAGACAACAAAAAAATTTAAGAAAAGCATTCACCAATTTGGGACCAAGAGAATCGACCTATAACTGGTTGCAACTCATAAAAAAAAATTTGACTGCCTAAATTAACTAGTTTTGGCGCTGGATTGGCTCAATTATTTTGTAAACAAAAAGTAAACAAAATAGTAACCAAATTCAATAAACTGAGATATACTTTATACGTTTTGACAAAAATTGGTATTCATCGGTTTTTTCTGTTACTTATGATGATTTAAGTATATAGTTTTGTGTTTTTCACCACTTTTACAAATGACTAGTCTTTTTTACATAGTTTTTTGATACAAAATAGTAATTTGAATGCTTAGATTTTTTATTACTAATAAATTGGGTCTTAAAAGATAAATTAACTCTGGTAAACATAAAATATGAAAGTTGTTACTTTCCTCTTTAAACTAACAACCTGTAATTTACATTTACAAACGAACACTAGTTTTAATACGAAAAGATAAATACCAAAACCAAAGCAAAATGTTCAGCCCTTAAAAGTGCGCCTTAATTTGATATTTAATATGCGGAAATATGTAAACGGAATTATAAATATACACACGTTTACAAAACTAAATAAATAACAAGTAGGACTAACTGTACGTACACGTTTTTCCCCAAAATCCATGAAATACTCACGACCAAATTAAATATGCATGAGGTATTTGCTTTTTATTAGGCTTTAGTAAAATCTTTATGATTTTGTCATGTTTATTTGTATAATTGGGAGTTTCTCATGTCATATATCTAATATTTTTCCACTAAATGATAATGAGATTTTACATAATATTGACTGGGAAATGACCATGCACACTTTAGGTAAATAGGTTTTTGGCGACCCGTAAAATTTAACCAAATTTTGTAATATTGCTGTTAGGAAATAATAAATAAGGCCAAAATAACTATACACACATTGACTTCTGGCGGAGCTGTCAGCAAGAGGCTTCGATGTACAAGGTTACGCAGACGACCTTGTAATCACCATCAGGGGCAGGCATGATGGCATATTATCTGCTCGCATGCAAGCGGCCCTAAACCTGGTTGAGAACTGGTGCTCAACGGAAGGGCTAAATGTCAATCCAAGTAAAACAATTATAATACCGTTTACAAAAAGGAGGAAAACAAGGTTTATAGCTTCTATGTTAAACGGCATTACGATCAAACTTTCTAAAGTAGTAAAATATCTTGGACTTGTCCTTGACCAGAAACTCAATTGGAACTGGCAAATAAAAAGGACTATCGCAAAAGTATCAACGACACTATGGGCGTTCCGCAGACTATGTGGTTAAACATGGGGTCTTAAACCCAAAATGATCTACTGGTCACACATTACAGTTGTAATACCTATAGTTACTTATGCCTCACTGGTCTGGTGGCCAAAAACAGAGGAAAAAACTACACAAGGAAAGTTTTTGAAACTGCAGGGACTTGCCTGTCTGGGAGTTACTGGAGCAATGAAAACTTGCCCAACGGCAGCTTTAGAGACAATGTTGAACCTTCTTCCCCTGCACCTGCACATAGAGAGGGAGGCGATACTGAGTTTCTTCAGAGTAATCCAGACACAAAATATAAAGTCAGGAGACCTGAGTGGACACCTTAAAATTTTGGAAAAAATCAAGATTAAAGCTCTGACCAAACCCACGGACATGATGCCTATAGTGCGGGACTTCCAGCGCTCTTTTGAAGTGGTTATTCAAGACCGCCAAACTATGAGTGAGAATGCACCAAAGCATAAAAAAGGCTCACTTGTCTGGTACACTGATGGATCTAAGATGGAACAAGGGGTTGGAGCTGGTGTCTTTGGACCTAAATGCAGACTGTCAAAGTCTCTCGGCAAGGCTCCCTTCATATTCCAAGCTGAAATCCATGCAATTGACATTTGCGCTTCTGAATGGGCCACAAAAGGCCTACGAGGCGCAACCATATATATTTTATCGGACAGCCAGGCTGCTTTGAAGGCATTGACTTCATGCACTATTAATTCAAAGCTAGCCTGGGAATGCGAACAATCTCTAAACCAACTGGCCAAACACAACAGAGTTACTCTGGAGTGGGTACCAGGACATGAAAAAGTGGAGGGCAATGAAATTGCTGATCAACTCACCAAGGAAGGAGCACAGAGACGATTCTATGGACCTGAACCCTTCTGTGGCACCACTAGAGGTCACCTCTACGAGGAACTCAGAACATGGGAAAAAAGTCAAAAAGAGACTTACTTGAACAACATCCCAGGACAAAGGCAGGCGAATAGATTTATTTCGCATTCACCTAAGTACACAAAAAAGCTACTGGAACTTTAAAAAAAATGAACCTTAGCTGGTTACCGACTTCCTAACAGGATATGGCCCTTGAAGGTATCACCTCAAAAAAATGTGAAAGACTGAGGATGAACAATGTCGGTTTTGTCATGAAGCAAACGAAACTGCGGAACACATTCTCTGTGAATGCAGAGAACCGATCCGACAACGGCTTAAATACCTTGAAGGGGTATATCTTACTCCTAAAGATATTATTCAACTTGCACCGCGTAGTTATTCAACTTGCACCGCGTAGTACCCTGAACTTTGCTAAAGGTATAGGAATTATCGGGCACTAACCAATGAAGGGGATTCACAAAAAATCCCTTTAGGTCGAAGTATTTGTATTGTATTGTATTGTAATAAACGGGGTCGCTCGGCTCTAGTGTAGCCCTCCTTCACTTCGACCTAAAGAGATCTTTTGTGAATACCCTTCGTTGTTTAGTGCCCGGTAATTCCTATACCTTTAGCAAAGTTCAGGATACTACGCGGTGCAAGCTGAATAATATCTCTAGGAGTAGGATATACCCCTTCGAGGTATTTAAGCCGTTGTCGGGTCAGTTCTCTGCATTCACAGAGAATGTGTTCCGCAGTTTCGTTTGCCTCGTGACAAAACCGACATTGTTCATCCTCAGTCTTTCCCATTTTTTTGAGGTGATACCTCCAAGGGCCATGTCCTGTTAGGAAGTCGGTAACCAGTTTAAGTTCATTTTTTGAAGTTCCAGTAGCTTCTTTGTGTACTTAGGTGAATGCGAAATAAATCTTTTCGCCTGCCTTTGTCCAGGGATGTTGTTCCAGTAAGTCTTTTTTTGACTTTTTTCCCATGTCCTGAGTTCCTCGTAGAGGTGGCCTCAGTGGTGCCACAGAAAGGCTCAGGTCCATAGAATGGTCTCTGTGCTCCTTCCTTGGCGAGTTGATCGGCAATTTCATTTCCTCCACTCCTTCATGTCCTGGTACCCACTCCAGAGTAACTCTGTTGTGTTTGGCCAGTTGGTTTAGTGATTGTCGGCATTCCCAGGCTAGCTTTGAGTTAAAAGAGCATGAAGTCAATGCCTTCAAAGCAGCCTGGCTGTCCGATAAAATATATATGGTTGCGCCTCGTAGGCCTTTTGGCACATTCAGAAGCGCAAATATCAATTGCATGGATTTCAGCTTGGAAGATGGAGGGAGCCTTGCCGAGAGACTTTGATAGTCTGCATCTAGGTCCAAAGACACCAGCTCCAACCCTTGTTCCATCTTAGATCCATCAGTGTACCAGACAAGTGAGCCTTTTCATGCTTTGGTTCCTTCACACTCATAGTTTGGCGGTCTTGAATAACCACTTCAAAAGAGCGCTGGAAGTCCCGCACTATAGGCATTATGTCCGTGGGTTTGGTCAGAGCTTCAAGCTTGATTGTTTCCAAAATTTTAAGGTGACCAGTCAGGTCTCCTGACTTATACTTTGTGTCTGAATTACTCTGGAGGCACTCAGTATCGCCTCCCTTTATGTGCAGGTGCAGGGAAGGAGGTTCAACATTGTCTCCAGAGCTGCCGTTGGGCAAGATTTCATTGCTCCAGTAACTCCCAGACAGGCAAGTCTCTGCAGTTTCAGAAACTTTCCTTGTGTAGTTTTTTCCTCTGTTTTTGGCCACCAGACCAGTGAGGCATAGTAACTATAGGTATTACAACTGAAATGTATGACCAGTAGATCATTTTGGGTTTTAGACCCCATGTTTTACCACATAGTCTGCGGCACGCCCATAGTGCCGTTGATGCTTTGCGATAGTCCTTTTTATTTGCGAGTTCCAATTGAGTTTCTGGTCAAGGACAATTCCCAGATATTTTACTTCTTTAGAAAGTTTGATCGTAATGCCGTTTAACGTAGGAGCTATAAACCTGTTTTCCTCCTTTTGTAAACGGTATTATAATTGTTTTATTTGGATTGATATTTAGCCCTTCCGTTGAGCACCAGTTCTCAACCAAGTTTAGGGCCGCTTTGCATGCGAGCAGATAATATGCCATCATGCCTGCCCCTGATGGTGATTACGAGGTCGTCTGCGTAGCTTGTACATCGAAGCCTCTTGCTGACAGCTCCGCCAGAAGCCGATCAACCACTAGGGACCAGAGCAGGGGCGATAGTACTCCACCCTGTGGACACCCCTTTACCGCTCTGACCATTGCAGTCGCGTCCCCCATAGCAGAGCTGATTTTGCGGCTTCTTAGCATGGCTTTGATCCATTTAATCGTTGAGGGTTCAATGTCCCTTGATTCTGCTGCTCTTTATATGGATTCGAATGAGGTGTTATCAAACGCACCCTCTATATCAAGAAATGCACACATAGCCGCCTTTTGCATCGAATGTCTTTTCTATGTCTCTGACTAGACATTGTAGAGCATTGATCGTTGATTTTGCCGGTTGGTAGGCAAATTGTTTTGGATGCAGTGGAGCTTTCGAGATAAATTCGCTTCTTATATACTGGTCAATTATTTTCTCCATAGTTTTAAGGAGAAAAGAAGATAAGCTAATGGGGCGATAGGACTTCGGCTCATCCATAGGACGCCGACCGGCCTTTGGTATGAACGCCACCTTAACTTTCCTCCAGTTTTGTGGTATGTAGCCCAATATGTAACTGGCTTTAAATATTGCTTTGAGGTTCGGTAGTATTTCCTCTATGCCCTGCTGTAGCAGGGCTGGAAATATGCCATCCATACCTGGGGATTTATAGGGTTGGAAGCTATTAACCGCCCATTTTATTTTATTATCTGTGAAGATTTTCGTCCCATGTTGGGTTTTCCTGTATTTGGTTATCTTCTATGATGGTAGATCCTGGGAAGTGGGTTTTTAACAAAATCTCCAAACTTTCCCTTGGAGTCTCAGCATAGCTGTCATTAGTCTGTCTTTTAAGTAGTCCAATTCCGTTTGAGTGGTCTCGTGCTAGGACCTTTTGGAGTCGCACTGCCGGGGTAAGATCATTTATCCCTTCGCAGAACGTTCTCCATGTTTTCCTTTTAGATTTCCTCAATTCTTTGTTATATTCAGTAAGGGCTCTGTGATAGTTGTCCCAGTTGCCCGATGTTTTTGCTACATTAAAGGCTTTCCTAGATTCAACCTTTAGTCGGTCAAGCTCCCTGTTCCACCAGGGAACATCTCTCGAGGTTCCCTTTCGTTTTACCGGGCAGCTTTTTTCATATGAAGAGATCAAGTGTTCCTCTAAGTTAATGGAGGCTGCGTCAAGTTCTTCAATAGTTGTTATGGATGAAGGTAATCCCTCAACTTCTGACTTTAGAAGTTCCTTAAATAGGGACCAATCAGTCAGTTTGGGCACTCGGTATTCATCCAGGCATTTCGCTGTCGCCGCTATGTCAAATCGTATGTGCATATGGTCCGACATAGATAGGTCATTGGAAACTTGCCAGTTCTCAATTTGGTTAGTTATGAATGGCGTAGCTAGGGTTAAGTCTAGTACCTCTTTCCTAATCGCATTCATAAAGGTGGGTTTATTTCCCTGGTTGATAATGTCTATATTGTTAGTAGTCAAATATTCCAGCAGATACTCACCTCTATTGTTTGTGTCTGTGCTGCCCCATATTGTATGGTGCGCATTTGCATCACAGCCCAGAATAAGTTGTTTGTTCCTTCGGTTGCACCAGCTTATTAGTTCTTGTACGCTGGCTGGTGGTGGATCTTGTGTATCCCCTGGGAAGTAAGCTGAGGCAACTATAACGTTCCTTTTACCTCCTTCAGTCGGTACTTCCACCATAGCTGCAACCAAGTCTCTCTTTATAAACTCTGAAATTGGAACAAAATTAACATTTTTACTAAAAAGTAAAGCCGATCGAGGCCTTTCATGAGATGTTTCATAAATTAACTTACATGACTGAGTTGGAAGTCCTCTAATCGTTCCTTCATTTACCCAGGGCTCTTGGATTAGCCCTATGTTTATATTATTCCTTGTAAATTTTCTATTAAGCACACTAGATGCAGCTTTTGAGTGTTGAAGATTTACTTGGAGGCATCTGAGATGCCGGTGTTCTTTGTTAGGCACGTTTTTAGGCAATTTGCCTTTATCTGCCTTTTTTGTGGTCCTTAGGTTTTTTATCGCCTTCAGGGTCCATCTTTTTGTTTGAAGGCTTATCCTTGAGCTTTGTGCTGCCTTTGGATTCGCCCTTTCGAAGTAAAGGAGGGCTACACTAGAGCCGAGCGACCCCGTTCATTACAATAAATTACAATACAAAACTATACACATGTAGGAATTTTAAATAATCTATTAACCGGAGATTATACCGAGTACCACAAATACAATACAGAAAAATTAAATTATACCCATTTTAAAAGTACTTTAAGTAAGTTTAAAATAAAACAAAATGATTTTAAAAAGATGGTATTATTATTAATTTTAGTATCAGTATGTACGAGGTTCTGTATAATAATGTTTTAAAGATAAAAAAATAAATAATCTTTTATAAATACATGTATAGGTGACGTCATTATAGAGATAATCATTATTTGTATGTAGATATTAATCCAATATTTAATATCTCAAAAACTGTAACAGCTATGAAAAAATGATATATAATCAAAAATTAAGGTGATTACATAAAAAAAAAGTTTTACAAAAATGTTTTTCTTTTTTTTGGGAAATATTAAAGTAAAAAACTTGCATTATGACTTAAAATAGTTTTAAAAATTTGATTTTTTTATTATAGCTCAGTGTGGATTTATACAAAAAAGTTAAAGATCTTGTAAGAATACATAAATTTTGTTAAATACAATTTGAAATACCTTTTATAGTTTTTGCGATTTTGAAATTAAAAACAGAATTTATAATATATCAAAAACCGGAGAGGATAAAAAAAATATACCAAAAATAAAGCTCCTAAAATTGACCATATAAAAGTTACATAAACATTTTTAATTAAATAAATAATAAAAGAGATATAAAAAATGGATTTTAATCAAAAATTTTATTCCAAAATAGTGAAAAATAGACATCCTTTAATAATTTAATTTTTGTATTTTTTCTTATTTTAAGTAATATATAACTTAAAATAAAAAAAATAGAATAAAAATATTATTTAGGATTTGGAATAATAATTTCTGGTTTACCCTGTATTTTTATTTAACCTTTTAACAGTTTGTAACTTAAACGAATTAATATACAGAAAAAAAAATGTATTTTTTTTTTGTATTATTTACTTAGCAAACCATTATCTTTTTAATCAGCAAGACACAAATTTTACCTAGCTCTAGCGGCTCACCCTGTAGGTTTAGAGTTTTGGTGCAACGATACAAATTGCTTCTTTTGAGGTCCTTAATAACATATTAAAATTTTGTTAAATTTCACCGGTCGCCAAAAAACCCACTTAAAACGTGCATGATCCTTTAAAATAAAAAGTTACTATTATTATTACTATTTTAATTTTAACTAAAGTACCTACATACATTAAGAAAATTCTCGGAGAAAAAACTGAGCAAGCTGGGCGTGCAGCCTGCACAGTCCATAAAAGAAAGGCGCTCATGGCGTTTTTTCTCTGAGGATTTCCTCAGTGTGCTTGGCTGGCATAAGGTAAAGCAAAAGGGGTGCTCTACACTCGCAGTCCGAAACCCCGCGAAAGTCGTGCAACGCGAGTGTGGATGGATTCGCGCCTTGGCGTCCGCGCTTCGCAGCGTTCCCCCGTTTTTTTGTCCCGCAACATTGTGATTGTAGGAGGCTAGTATAGAACCGCTTAAATAAAATTTAAAGGGCAAGGAAATACCTTTGTAGGCAGCTAGTTTCATAGTTCAAATACTAAAAGCAGACAAAGAAAATTTCCTGTCTTTATTAGATATACAGTTTACAGGAGATGTGAAAAATTGACACTTTATGTGGTTACTCTATTGAATGCTAAAAGAATAAATATTTACTGGTTAATTATCGTAAAATCGTAAAAAACATTAACATAAGTTATTAGTGACGTGCTTAGTTTTGCTTAGCGACGTACGGTTGTCGGACCAGAGTCCGAGGGTAACGTGCAAAAAGAAAAAAAAAATACAGTTTTTGCTAAAAGCCACGTTTGATACACTGGTAAAGTAATGAAGTTGTTCAATTTATATACATCCAGGTCGCCTAGTATTCATTGGAGGTTACATATTGGAACATCACTACTAGTGATGAGCAAAGCAAGACCAAGACCAAGACCGGACTAGTCTTGCTCTTGTTCTTGGTCTTGCTTTTTTGGTAGTAATAATTTAAAGTAAGTAATCTAATATATATATATATATATATATATATATATATATATATATATATATATATATATATATATATATATATATATATATATATATATATATATATATATATATATATTAATACCCAAAAATAAATAAAGATGTCGACCATATTTTTGCATAAATTTGTTAAAATATACCTATTTTAAACTTACACGTACATTTGAATTATTTGATTAAAAAGCATATTTTAAATGAAGGGTTTATTTATTTATAGCGCTTCGTTTTTAGTTAAATTGTGGCACATAAAAACATTTTAGTCATAGGAATTATTTATTATTTTTTAAAGACGCATATAAAATTAAAACAAATCTGTGTCCTGTGTAAGCCGAAAAAATCTTTTAATTTCAACCAGATGTGAAATTTCCGTGAAAATTATTCTAATATGTAAACATTGATTTCTGATTCATAAAAAAAAAGACATTCAGGAATATTTTCAGTTCATATAAATTTTTTATCTTTAAATTAGTCAAACATTTGCCAAAGTTGGCACAAATACTTTATTAACATTCCGCATATACCTACAAGGTGGCTCACAAGTGTGATAAAGCTCGATATCTCCGAAACTGTTCATGATGGTGAAAAACTGATCATATAAAAATTATAGAAAAAAAAAGGACGTAAAATTTTCTATTTCAAAATTTTCCAAAAATCCACCGCCACTCAAGAAAACTTCCTAATTTTTAGCTTTTAACCTAAAATTAATAAAAGATATATGGCGAAAAATCCCTTTAAAAAATCACCACCCTGTATATTATGCTAAAAATTGTTAAACTGCCATATAGAAACAATATAAACGTATATGGTTTTTAAATATCATTTTCCGTCTAACCCGGAAGTGATATTTAAAATTTATTTATATAAAAAGTATGACATAAAATAATATTTTGTATTATTCCATCTCTTTTACATTTATATCATAGTTTTAAGAAGCAATTTAATGGTGCCACTTCTTACAGTGTAAAACAAAAATAATGTTTTTCTGTATTGTGGAAATTTTTGATCCACCCTGTAAGTGGCATCACTAGATAGCTAATTAAAAAAAAGCATTAGGAATATAAAAGTTTTAGCTTATATAACTTTTGTGTACCCCAATTTTTTCTCTGTCGTGAACGGTTTCGGAGAGATATCGAGATTTGTCGGACCATTTTTGGTCACAATCTTACTATTTTTGAAACATGTTATTGAATTAAGCTGTTATCGTTGTTAGAGAACTGTATAAAAGAACAAGGTGATTAATTTAAATATTATTATTTAATTAAACCAAGCTGTTACTTAATAAATAATTGTCTTATTTGGCAGTTCATTTCACGACTGTATAAAATACCTCTGTATATTGAATATAAAAATTAAATATTATAATATTAAAAAAAATTAGCAAAAGTGCAAGAGTCTTGCAGGTCGGTCTTGGTCTTGCGTGGTCTTGCACTCCTCGGTCTTGGTCTTGGTCTTGCGTAGTCTTGCACTCCTCGGTCTTGGTCTTGGTCTTGCATATCCCGGTCTTGGTCTTGGTCTTGCAAGCGAAAAGCCGGTCTTTAGGAAAGCATAACGCTCCATCTTACATAGATAATATCTTGTGAAATATGCTGTGTCCAAAATTTTGTACTTATGCAATAGATTGCGAAACCACATTCTACAGCAATAACCAAAAATTTTCTACAAAGATTAGGTAATCAAAAAATGGATTGGCCTGCGATTAGTACCGACTTGAACCAAGGTTTCAGATCTATTAGACAGACTTATTCGGCAGCTTCCAACCGCAGCCCAAACTCTCCAATAGCTTAGAGAAGTATTAATCAAAAAATGGAAAAACATACCCCAAGAAGATCTTCGAAGAATGTCAACGAGGTGCCGTGCTGTTATTCATGCTGGTGGAAGAGACACACGATATTCAACCTTACACAAGCCCAATATCAAAATGTTTTGCATGGAGAATGCATCTATCATTACATTATTTTTCGTAGTGCTTTTAAAATGGTAATTATATCTTAAGAGTAAATTATTGGGTACATCTTACATTTAATAATTTATTAGGACTATTTTACTTGAGCGTTTTATATGAGCAAAATACCATAGAAACGGCCTGCTTTTCACTGGCAAAATTTTTAGCTGGATTAACCTTGGCAAAACCAAAATAAAAAAACTACAGGGACAAAATTTTCTTATGTCAGTTAGCCAATCAATGTCAGTTTTGGTGTTTATAATAGGACGTTGCTTCTCTCGTGCCAGTAACTGGCGCCGGTCTCACAGGCACTGTATAAACACTTTTTCGTGCCAGTCCAGCGCTGGCGACAGCACTGGTGAGAATAGAGAATCCGTCTATTTTTCGTGCCAGTAGTTTCCACCTCCGTACCCCGTTACACACGGACCAGTATTCCAGGCCACGTCTAAACATGTTTCCCCGTCAATGGAATACCTAAGAAGGCTGAGTGTTGAATTTATTTGGTTTTGTGTGTATTTCTTTCTAAAAATTATCCGAAAGTTTAGTGCAGATAAAATATTTAAGCTTATTTACCTACATAGAATATTCGATGCGAAGAATATAAAAACAAACAAACCCGCACATCGGCTTTACATCAAATTATAAAATACATTGGTATTAAAGATATTATGACTAAAGATATAAAGAAAATAAAAATATTGAAAGCATTTCTTCTTTTACTAACATAATTATGATTCTTACAGTTTTTTTGACAAGTCGGATTTTTCTTGCCAGAGAGCCTGGCGCCAGTTACTGGCATCGTGTAAATCAGCCTTTATTTAAGTATTTTGCTTTTAGACAATTTCGCTCATAACATTTTTGACAAAATCACTCTCCTGACGGATTGTGATTTTGTGAAAAATGTCGTTCGCAAAATTGCCAAGCAACAAACTTTCTTACCAGTCGAAAATCGAAAATGTGATATTATTTATGAGGAAATCTGCACCTTTAACAATCTGAAATCCTCATATTAGTTTCAGTTAAAAAGTTATAGTTATAATAAAAGTGTTTTTCTAATTTTTTAGCAGTTTATTTTATTTATGACTATTAAATTTAGTAATAAGTAAAAATAAAATGCAGATTAAAACAAACTGTTCAATTTTAAGTAAAATGTATCAAACTTATAACGGAGCTCGTCTTAGGAAAGCTGTGGAAGTAATAAAAGCTTAACTGCAAACGGAAAGACGTCTCAGGGCTTAGACCGTTAAATACTGATGTTTTATAAGATTCGGGAACAATATTAAATGAAAATCTGGAGCAAAATGCACGGCTTACGTCGTAGTTTAATATCGGCGACGAAACCACGCTGCTTTTTCAAAGCATTTATTAACTCATTTTTATTTATAAAAAGCCCAACATACTATAGTTCAGCTACCATATTAGTTTTAATTCGGGATAATGAAATTGACTTAATAAAACTATATATTTTTTTACCCTTGCAAACTTCACTCTTTTAAATAAATTCCTTATATTGTTAAAGAGTGCCATGTAAAGATATATGGTTTTAATAATTCTGTGTAATTCTGATTTTGAAAACAAGCGCAGGTCAATGCAGATATCTCTTTCACAAGACCTCAAACTTATCTTGGATTGGGGCGCCAAAATCGTGTTTAGTTTAATGCCTCAAAAACACAGTCATGTTGCTGTCGCGAAAAAGTCTGCGAATGCTCATCCTTACATATGAGCGGCCAAGTTCTGCAGAACAAAGAGTCGTTTAATCTAGTCGGCGTTACTTTTGAGAATAACCTCAACTGGCACAAACACATTTCATCCATAGCTTCGGCAGCTTCAAAAAAGATTGATTCCTCTTTCGAGCCAGAAAATATTTCTCTTCTTCCAATCTTACACTCTGTATGTATCCCAAATCAGGGCCCTCTTTGGAATATTGTTCTCATGTCTGGGGAATGGCGTCCCCTACAACACTTAGCATTCTGGACTCCATTCAAAAAGAGCTGTTCGTCTTATTAATGATCCAACGCTCACAGAAAGGCTTCTTCTTCTTGCCCATCGTCGAGCTGTAGGGGATCTGTCGCTCTTCTGTAGGTATTTTCACGGCTTCTGCTCAGAGGAATTGGCCAGTATTATTCCTTCTCTGGCAGCTCCCAACAGAGCAACACGTAGTGCAGCTTTTATGCATCTTTTACAGTTCAGTTGGAGAGGCCCCGAACTTCCCGCTTTCTTCGTTCCTTTATTCCTAGTGTGTCAAGACTATGGAACCTGCTGCCCGCAGAAGTTTTTCCTTCTCCTCCCAATCTCCAAAAATTTATGTCCCGTGTGAACAAACTCCCTCTCACCACACTGAAGACACCCACGGTACGTTACGGCCACTGTCAAAAATATGTACAAATTCATGTCAAAATTATGCACAATGCTCTTTCTTTTCTGTCAAATTTAGGGTCTTTGTTTTAATACAGTTTTTAAATTATTTTGTGTCTTAAGATGTCAAATATACGGACATTTACCTTATAAACAGAAAAACTTGCGCTTAGAAAGATTATATCAATATTGGTACAAATATTGCCTAAATAAAAGTATTTACTTCTTCAGATTATGGAAGAGGCTTTACAAATATTTTGTATATATTGGGTTAAAGATAAAAAAAAACAATGAGCTGACATCATAGATAGAGAAAGCATTTCATTCATAAAGCAATCGAGAGCTGCGCCCAACATGGTTTGTGTTTATTATTGGCGATAGAATGGTACAAGCATAGTTTGTACTTACTTGTGAAATGATAATCCAGAAATCATATTCACACTTGCCACTGCCTTACCATTTTAATTTATTAAAAGTACTTGGACAAAACTTAAATTTAAACAAGTGTCACAAAAATAACCCAAATCAAATCAAATCAAATCAAATCATTTATTCATGTTACTACACATACAGTGCTTACACACGTCAGTCTTTTTTCTATGTTAACATGTACTTTTATACATATATAAAAACTCAATGTAATTATGATACATAATCTAACATCACAATACATCTAAAAATAGATTACATAAATTTCCGTACACTAAAGTTTAAAATGTCAAGAATATTAAAATATGATTACAAATATTAAAATGGAATTAACAATATTAAAATAGGATTAGAACTAGGATTAAAAGGGCAGTATTGAATTAATTACTTTTCCTTTATTTTTAAAATTATGAGTCTTCAAATGTGAGATATCACAGTACTTTTTAAACTATATCAGTCATCAATGATATCCCCCACATGATAATATTCATTCATTCATTTCATACTATATCACAGTCATCAATGAACTCCCCCACACCATAATATGCACGCTGCACAAGCCATTTTTTTACATAAAATTTAAAATCTTTAGGAGATAACTCTAGTATTGTGTTATGTACTTTGTTAAGAAAAACCATGTTATAATAGTTACTGCCTATTTTACTGGAATTTAATCGGTAGTAATTAGGGCGAAATTTTGTATTTGTACGAGTATTATGTGTATGTATCTCATTTGCTCTAGTGAAAGTGTGTTTGTTTTGATGTGCGTTAATAAGGCAAAGTAATATATAAAGACTTGGCAGAGTAAGAATGCCCAGTTCTCTGTACTTATGCCTTACCTCGTCCCTATATCCGAGCCCGCAGATTATACGTATGACCTTTCTTTGCAGTCAAATATTCTATTGGCTGCAGCCGTGTGACCCAGGCTATCAGACCATAGGACAGCAGAGAGCCGATAAGGGCATGATAAGCCGTTTTAAGGTCGTTTGTATCTAATATCATAGCTAAGTTTCTCATCAGGAAGATGTTAGAGGCCATTTTTTTGGCTAGATGATCCACGTGTATATTAAAGTTCAGTTTTGGGTCTAGATGAATGCCCAAGAATTTAGCGCTATCATTTAAATCATCTGCCAACAGATCTTTGTGAGTGAAAACCAACCTGTTGTTTTAGTATCATTCAGAGATAGTTTGTGTTCTGTAAACCAATTTTTAGCCTCAGTCAGTCTATTGTTCATAGATCCGCATAGATCTTTTTCTGTGTCTTTTGTTGTTAGTATAGTAGCATCGTCTGCAAACAAAGTCAAGCTTCCATCTTGCAGACTTTCATGCATATCGTTAATATATATTAAGAATAGAGTTGGCCCAAGAACAGAACCCTGCGGTACCCCTGTTTTTATTGGGAGTATTTGTGAAAGATTATTGTTGCAGGAAGTGTATTGAAACCTATTGCTCAGATAAGAAGAAATTAAATTTTGGCTATTTCTATTGAAATTATAATATTTGAGTTTTTGTATAAGTTTTTCATGACATAGACAGTCAAATGCCTTTTGTAAATCACAAAAGGTTGTCCCCACAAGTTGATTTGCTTCCATTCCTGTATGATTCTATGTAAAAGTGAGATTAGAGCTTCACTGGAAGATTTACCTTCTCTGAAGCCGTATTGTGAGACGTAAAAAGCTTATTTTTTTCGAAATATTCATTGATTTGTTTTTTAAGAGCAATTTCAATAATTTTTGATATAATTGGAACTAAAGATATTGGCCTAAAATTATGTGGCATCAATTCACCTCCTTTATGAATGGGAATGACCTTAGAGATTTTTAATATATCTGGGAATTTACCCTGTTTTATAATAAGATTAATAAGTTTGGTTAAAGGACATATAAGTATGTTTTTTACACATTTTATCAATTTTACAGAGATTTCAAAGTGGTCTTTAGATTTTTTGTTTTTAAGTGAATCTATGATATTTCGGGTATCATTAAAACTTAGTTCCCTAAAAATAAATGAAGTATTTAGTTTTCTTAGAGGTTTAATATTTACATTTACATTTGACTTTGGCAGATTTTTTATAATGTCTTCAGATACATTTACAAAGAATTGATTTAAAATATTAGGATCTATAGTGTTTTTTGATGTCTGGTTTTTATTTTTTCTTTGTGAATTTACAATATTCCAGTAAGTTTTGGGGCAGTTACCACTTTCTTTGATGGTGTTTTTGACATTTATTCTTTTGGCCTCTTTTATGGATTTACGGTAGAAATAACGGTATTTTTTAATATGTTCTTTCAATTCAAGACTGGGAAAGTTTTCATGAATTTCCCGCATGAGGCATAGGTTGTTTCTCATTTTACGTAGTTCCTCTGTGAACCAATTTTTGTGTTTTTTAGAATTATCAATAGTTTTTTCAACTAAAGGAAAACATTTGTCTATACCTGTCCTAAATAAATCAATAAGCCTTTCAAATTTTGAATTTATAGTAAGCTGGTCATCACTCACAAAGTCCCAATCATAACCTTCAAACACATTATAAAAGGAATACATACCTGCCTCTGTAACCCTCCTGAAAGATACCCTTTCTTTGTTAAGCCCGACCTCAAGTACCTCGACTGATATTTCCACGGCCCTGTGGTCTGACAGTCCCGGATCTCTGACTCTGCTTACATAGCCCTCACTAAAATTAGTGATAACATTGTCAATACACCTACCGTATCTTGTATTTTCTTTAATTGTAGTCCTAAAATTATAAGAATTTAGTAAATCTTTAAAATTATGCAATTTATAATCATTTCCGTTAAAATTTAGGTTAAAATCGCCATTAATGATAATTTTGAAGTTAAACTTTTGCAGGTTTTGAAGAATTGTGTTAAAATTATCTAGAAATATATTATAATCAGAATTTGGCGAGCGATAAACCGTCAAAACCAAAATATTATGTGTGTGGCTTATTGCAGCAGCCACCTCACAGTGTAGTGGTACATTCATTTTTTCAATTAAGCTATGGGGTACAAAATCCAATTCATTTTTACACAATATAATCACTCCACCTTGGTGATTCTTCCTACAGAAGTGTGATACAATTTTATATTTATTTAGAACAAAATTTTTTACTTCATCTATGTCGAGAAAATGCTCTGATAGGCAAACTAAATCATAATTTGATTCTTTGTCATTTAGAAAAGCCTCGATTTCTAGGATTTTGTTTCGTACTGATTGTATGTTTAAATGAAATATATTTAAAAATCTATTATTTACATTAGTAAATATTTTTTTGGTATTGTTTACCTTGTCAAAATTATTTTTATTCTTAATCATACTGCCCTTTTTGATTAAAATAGTAGTCGTCTCTCTTCCCTTCCATCTTCTGGTTCCTTCTCTGATTGAAAATTGTCTTGGCCTTGGTCTTGTGAATTCTCTTGCTGCCTTGAATTGTGGCCTCCGCTGCTTATGGTTCCATGTTTGTTTGTTTTCTCCAACCTCAACTGGCTTGCGAAAGGAATTTTTCATTCCCGTTGTAAATTTGAATGGTTCTACTTCAATCCCCGTTGGCCACATGTCAGGATCCATGAATGCTGTTTCGAGTGGTGCCTCTACTGCTACCTTGAATGAGTTATATGTCCCCCAGTTTTTAATATTTTCTATAACTAATTGTTGGTCAGGAAACTTTGTTTTTAGGAATTTTTCCAGATTTTCCTTTGTATATGTGGTTGCATACTTGCTTACGAAAAACCATTTCATTTGTTTTGCCGCCACTTGTTCCGTATTTTTGTTGCTTCCTATTATTTTCTTTGCCTCCGCCTGGTGTATGGCCTTTTTTATCTCGTCTGTCGTGAAAACGTGTGCTGATGTCTTTTCATTTTGCTTGTTTTGAGACTCCGTGCTTTGTTTTGTTTGGTTGTTTTGATTTTTGTGACTGACGTTTGTAACTTCCATGTCCGATGTTGACGTATTGGGGGTGTGGCTGTCATGGGTCGGTAATTTAGGATTCTTGTTTAGTATCGATTTCATCTTTTTCGTCGGCTTGTCATCCTTGGAAAGGTTTTTCTGTTGTGCTGTCGATGAGGTAGATGGCGCCTGATTTTTAGCTATGGCATCTTTTAGGAGCCTTATCAGATCTTGTTGATTATCAACGTTTATCTTGAGTTGCTGAATGAGTTGATCCTTTTCGTTAAGTAATGCCTTGAGATGTAGGTTTTCTATTTCTAGCGAACTTGCTGCTATCCCTGTGTGTGAACTTTTAAAAGACAGGTCTGGATCTTGATCGCTTGGTTCGGAGACCTTGGTACCATGATCAACTGTTTCCTCGGTATTTTCGGTTTCACAACAGATAATTAATGTTTCGTTTACGTAAACAATGTCTTTTAGGAGTTTAACACATCCCGGATGGTTCAAACTGTTGCATTTAATGCATTTTAGACTCGAAGAAACCGGCACTTTCGCGCAACGGCGGCATGGTTTTACTATACTTGGCGATAACTGCGAGTTCAAGGTCAGCACGTCCGACTCGATCGACATCTCGACACAAACCCAGAAAACAACAAGAAACATTAATACTAAAACGCCATATTTAATGTGTCATCTGTCGAGCGAAGCCGAAGGTGGTCGAAGTACAACGACTATTAGTCGTTGGCCGAAGTACGCCCTTACGAAAAATGCACTGTTGTCACGTTGTCGCGCCTTTCTTAGTAGCTGTCCAAAAACAAAATAGTATTTTGACATAATTACTTTTTTGTGTAATACTTTATTGTAATAAATATAACAAATATTACTCATAGTTTAAAATACAATAGCAGAGTTTAATTTAATGAAATTAAAAAATAATAAAAATTAAGTAAAATGTAATAATAATATACTATCAAGGAAATGAAACAGAAAGATACTTGGCAGCCACGCTTTATGACAAAATAGTATCTGTAGTAAACATTTTCCCGGGTTCTGGTGGATTTTATTGTTTGAGTACAGAGGTTTCATTTATCGCTAGGCAGAACCTTAAAATGTGTATTTTTAATGCCACATTTATAATAAACAAATTTTGGCGACATACCTCGTTGAAAATTGTTAGGAGAGTTAAAAGACCGGATACGCGGCCTTTTTATTGTTTTAGTTCTTGTGATGTTTTTTTTTTTTTTGCTATAGTTTAGCAACTATGTAGATTGCAGATTTTTCAATTTACTAATTAATTCCCAAATGAATGAATGAGTGCAATTATATTAAACATAGAAGGGAAAAGATTTACTTGTTACAGTTGACTTATCTTTTCGACTTATTTCCTAACTTTTCAAAGACCTTATATTTGGATGTAAACTTAAAAGTGTATTAAACGATTAGTATGTAAGTTGACACACGCGTGACATACGTAAACCGTTTCGTTTTTGCGGGGATAGGCGGTTAAAGCACGGTTAGATTGGTGGGGGATAGAACTGCTATTAACCAGTAGCAAAGATAATACTACTACGGATAAGATGAAGCATTCAATGCTATATTTTTGATACCCCTAATGGACTTTGGCTAACGCGAGCCGATGTCCATCGAGAGATTTTCGCGCTAAGCGTTTCAATCCTTGAACGAAAGTTAAACAGTGTTGCCGGCAGGCCTTTACTATTGGCGTGATGAAACGCGACTACAAAATACACAACCCGTTTAGCCGCCCGCTTTCGCTAGTTCGTATTCCGAATAAGGTACAAGCGACATACATTAGCAATGTCGCACATGGGTTCGTACCTCGTTTTGCTGGGGCGGGGGGTTACCGACTTAATTTTATTCGCATTTACGGAAGCATTAATATCTCCAAACTGATTCAAAACGCCCCATTTAAATGAACCATCTATCCGTAGTAGTATTATCTTTGCCAGTAGTTAAAAACGGTATGTCTCGAAAAAAAATCCTTACTGGCAAAAAGTTGACTCTTATGTCTACAGAAAGTAATGAAAATACCTTAATACATTAAAACTTTAAGATTCTTGTTTAGAAATAAATTAAATAAAAATGGATCGACATAACTTATTTGGATAATTCACCCTAAAATTGTAAGTCAAAGCACCACACTTGCCACTAAACCTGACGTGCTAGCCACTGTGCACTTCTACAAATAAAAGTTGGTTTTGGTTAATATAAAATCTAAAACCTTAACCTTTTTATTATTAATTAAACACTTTAAAATGTATATAAACACACTAAACACAACTAACCACAACTAACATAGATAAACTTACATTGTTTCTAAACTACTAGACAATAAGGTATTTACTATTATTATTATTATTTTCAAAATTACCCTTTAAACTTAAGGCATTAGTGACTCGTATGGATGGAATTGTCTCTATTAAATAAGAGATATGGTTAGTGAGGGCTATAAAAAGTAAAACTAAAGGCACAGGGGTTTTTTATAGTTTTATTTTTTTATTTCGAGACGTGAAATAAAACTTGAAAATATATAAATTGTTTAAGAATTTGGTATAATTTATTCATACAAAATTTAATATTTCATGGACTTGAAAATATGTAAATAAAAGCTTTAGCTATCATTATAATTTAAAATTAGTTTTACTTAATTATTAATATCGATTGCCTTAAAAGGCTGGAAAATTATCAGTTAATTGCAAACCTGTGTGGACTAAATTTATAAATAATAAGGTTATCCTGCTGCTGCAGCATATTATAACTTGGTTTATCTCGCATTAGTTATTTGGGACAAAAGTATTATGCCACAGTTACTTTTCCTATAAATACATAGATCGCATTTCAGAATTATTAAATAAGTTAAATGAATGATATAAATAAATTACCAAAAATTATTAGCTATTTAACAAAAAAGGGTATTGATAAATGCAAATAATGGTCGAGGCCATCTAAGGGTTGAAATCAATAATTGCCAGTAATTAATGTCCTAATTGGAACAATACTTCGTTCTACAAGCTTGCGAAAAACTATACTTTTTTGCACTAATCTGCGTGCGAAAAATAGCACTTTGCCGCACTGGTGCGGAAAAATAAAATATTTTAGTTTTTGGAACATAAATTAGTATCTTATTATAAAATAATGCGTAATTTTGCTTTTAATAGTTATATATTTAAAGAAACTGAATTTTGCTGTAATTTTGCAGTTTTTTTTATAACATTTATTAAATAAAATAAAATTATCCCAATTTACCAAATGTAAGTACATATTTTTAATAACTCCATATAAATTATTATAGAATCCATAGCAACCAGCATCGATTATCGAGGCAGCAGAAATAGCAAGTATGGCCTAGTTCTGGCCTATTTCTCTTATTTATCAAAAACATATAAACCCAATACATTATGGTCTAGATACTCTATGCTAAAATGTATCATTTAGTTACGAAAGAACATAGATTCAGCAAGTTTTTGAAAGTGACGGCCTACCTTAAAAAAAAAGCCTTGGTTTTAGACCCAAAAAGGCTAAAGTCTCTTTAAAAGAAGAAAAATCGAAATTCATGGATGATGCGCCAGATGATACTGATTTACTTATAAAAGTGGCTTTGATTTTTGGCTTATCGGGCGCTTGTCGTAGAGAGAAGTTAACAAAAATATGTCTAGACCATATTGAAGACAAAGGAAATTTAGTATTAATACACATCCCAGACTCAAAAAATCACAGCTCTAGAAGCTTTGTCCTTTCTGGAGATGCTGAAAATTAAAAAAAAAAATGAATCTGTATAAAAAGTAGACCAGTTTAAGAAAGCCAACAACACCACATGGGCGATTTTTTATAAACTATAAACACGGAGTGTGTACAGTACAATGCATCGGCATTAATAACTTCGGAAAAATGCCATCGAAAATAGCGGTCTATCTCAAACTTCCTAACCCGGAATTGTATACTGGGCATAGGTTTCGCCGGTCCTCTGCAACATTTTCGCAAACTCCAGAGAACAAATATCCAACATTAAACGTCTCGGAGGCTGGAAGTTACATGAAGAATACCTTGTGAATTCTACAAATTTTAGAAAGGATATTTCAAACAGAATACTCAATTTTACCGAAACACCTTCCACTATCCAGAAACAACCGTTAATGCCATCTTCCAATGTACTAAACCTCTCGGTTTAAAAGAGTACTTCCATAGTTGCAAAAGATTGACTCATCAAGAACCCAAGGCCGCCGCCGTCAACGTTTTCTACAGAAAAGCAACTCGCGTCAGCAATAAATTTGCAAAACGCGACCAATTGCACTTTTACTATAAATGTTAGTAATAGTAATTAGTGTATAATTTCCTTCGTTATTAAATAATATTAATAATAAATCTTTAAAATGATGTTGATTTTTCCTCTCGCTTGTAGAAAAAATATTGTTCCTAACACTTGCGGAAAGTAACTTTTCCGCTGTTGGCTGCTTACCACAAAGCAGTAGCGTGCGAAAAAGTATCACTTTTCGCACCTGTTAGAAAAATAACTATTTCGGCGATCGTGTTATTATTAAGATGTAAAAATTATAATTTGTCTTGAATTATTTTCGAAATGTTTTTTAGTTTTAGGCAACCAACTTGATAGATGTTTTAATGGTTTCTTTTTGAATTAAAACGCTTAAAAATAGACACAATGTTTGTTTTGTGTAGTTTTGGTTGCCTCTACCATAATGGTCTATTAACAGAAAATCGAGCAATAATGATCTCTATTGATAAATTATTTTAAACACGTTGATAATTCTCATAAATAAAGGATAACCGGAAATAATAGTTTTTACTGAAGTCATATTAGAGACTTCTTTATATCAAGTTTATTATGCTTTTTTACATTTATTTATTTATTTTTAATTTGATTACCGTAATACCGTCTCTGAAAACCCATCAAAACATCACATTTTCTACAAAAAAAAAATAAAAAAAAAAATAAGAAGATATTTACAATATACATTTCAGTCTTAAATTTATCCAGTATACTTCTTATAAAAAGTCCGAAAATACCGTTCAAATAATTCTAAGGTTGCTATGGAGATTCAAAGATGGCAACGAGATATAGGTTTTATTTTATATCTCTGGAACCGTTTCAGATAGCCATCTAAGTTGTGGCACATAAATTGCTTTTAATAGTAGGCACTTTTCAGTGTTTTTACTAAATTATAATTTTAATCAGGAGCGTACTGACAGGGAGGGTATTATACCCACTTACTTTAAACCTACCTACCTACCAACAGGGGAGACCTCGATTTAATTTGTTCACATTTTTATTAAACGTCATATATTTGCAGTTTATTTAGAAATTCTGATTCCGCGGTATAAATGACATAAAAAAGGTCTTCTTGTAGAAAATCTGTCAGACTAGCCGTTTTCGAGAAGACTCTTTCCAAGAAAATAGTGCATGCATGGTAGCCCAATAATAATAAAAAATTTTACATCAAAGTAGTATCTTGTTACGGTAAACAAATTAAACATAGGGTTTAAAAATAAAATTTAGTTGATTATTATTGTGTAAATAACAATGTAATTAATAAAAAAATGTTCTCGCCTTTCAACAAATGCCGCAATCGTCTTTTGCTTAAGCGACCATGCATGCTCTATATTCTTGAAGAGTGTTTTCTCGAAAACGGCTAGCCTGGCAGGTTTTTTACAAGAATACCCTATATAAGTTATTTATACCGCAAAATAATAATTTTTAAAGAAAACTGCAAAAAAATATAACTTTAAATAAAATGTTAACAAATTAAACCGAGGCCTTCCCCGTCGGTACGCTCCGGATTAAAATAATAATTTAGTAAAAATACCAAAAAAACCTGATGACGCATTTGCGACCTATTTTGATATGATCTTTTCTTCATAATTTAACATGTAGAATCACCCCTAAAATTATTTAAACGGTATTTCCGGACACCCTGTATAGATAATAGAATAACATTTTTACTTAAAAAAAAGTTAATTTTTTTTTGTTTTCTGTATATAATGAAGCTAATAAAACAACAATTTAATGAACTGAGATGTAATACCATAGAGATGCCATAATATATCCGTAAGGTATAATCCTTTACAGTATATAACATTAAAGGTTAAGAGAATTATTAAACTTACAAAGAATAAAAATGTTTGTAGCTTAAACCAGTACATTATGATGTTATAACATTCTAGCTGTTTATTAAATGAAAGTCTGCGGCAGTGTTTACTGTGTTTAATATTTGCAAGAAACGTGTAGCTGTTTAAAATTACCTTGCTTAAATAAATTTTTCTTGTCAAATTATTTTCAAACAAGACAACGCTTAAAAAGCAGGCTTGTAAAATAAGTATTTTATGATAAACAATTTATATTGACAACATAATTTTTGTGTTAATTAAATTTGACATTTTGTTTAAAACAAATCTTGTAATTAATAGAAGGCAGCGAAGTAAAGTTACCCTCAATAAATCAGTAAGATGAATTACTTGTATGAGTATGACCCTTACAAGTATATTTAGACTGTATATAGAAAAATATGTGCGTAAGTTCCATTAAAAACGATAATTTTATTATTACCAATTTTAAAATATATAAAGGATTCTATATTTATTACATAACGTTTTTAATATTTAATAATTATAGTAGTAATTCTAGTATTAAAATGAGCCTTATGTTTAATAACTACCTTATTATAAACCATGATGAAGTGCATTATTGATGTGATTATTCTGTTAGAGTGGGTTTCATTTGTTTTTTTTTTTATTTATTTAACTTTAAGAAATCTTAAACCTGTTTTCTACGAGAATTAAGTCCAAACTTGAAACTTGACATTTTAAGGCCTGCAAACCCTAATTTTTCTATTGTAGTTGCATTAAAACACCTATTGGAATAAACATATTTCACTGCCTCAAAAATCCTAACCTTCTAACAAGTACCGTATAAGCTATTGTTAAAGATTCTGGGTAACGGGTTCCATAAGAACACCATACACTACTGTAATAAAAAAAATACGTAAATATTGAATAGAATCTTCTATTTTATATTTACGTAATTTTTAGAAGGCCTCCTTCTGAGGTCTTCTTTGTTATGTCTTTAACACCTAAATCCTTTTTTACTGTATGGTGTTAACGACTTTTGAAATTCATTTTTAAATTTTATTTTTTGCTTAGGTTTAAGGTATCATCAGTTTTTTAGTGGATTTTTGGTTTCTTTCTGTCTCTTGGTAATCCAAAATATGTTATGGGCAAAAAAAAACCAAGTTAAGTTAACAGAACACCAAAATCAAAAATAACTTGGTCAACAACTTGAAAAGTGAAAAGCAAGTGTTTTGTTAAGTATTGCTTCTCATTTTGGGGATATTAAAAGTAGATTTAAGAAAAAATTTGGTTCATTGTATTTTTATAAATAAAAGTAAACAGAAAATTTACAGCAACATTTCGAGAGTTATTTATAAATTAAAAGTATTTAAAAACCTATTAGCTAATTGATTTAAAAATAAAAATTACAACATTTCGAAGATTTGTAATTGAAATTTAGTAGGTTTTTCCGCTCATGTAATCGTTTACTAAATTAAAAGTAAATCTTTGCAAACTGTTTTGAATTTAAATTTGTAGCTGATGTCAGCAAGGATTTTGTGGAAAGTCGCGTATAATTTACTTTGATTTATTTATTGAGCATTGAAGGCTTTGAGATATAAGGGATTTAATAATAAATGAGATATTGTATAACCGTTTAATAATATTGGCTTTTTAACTGTAATTAAGTATTGCAATCACATACATTCATTGGTACTAAAATGTAGTTTTTATACGCTAGTGCTTTAAAGTAAAAAACAAAAATTCTATTTTATTTATCACATATCCTACAAATACGAGTATTACCCCCCTAAAACCTTATAAATGTGATTTCTGATGTACCAATTTAAACCGTATTTAATCTATTGGAAAGCAAGGACTAAAGAAAGAAGTTTTAGAAGAACCCAAAGTTAATGGGTTTATTTTTTTTTTAAACGTCATTATTTTTTAAAATGATTTTTGGTATTTGTAAAATTCAGCTATAGTAAAAAAAATGCATTGTAACTTATTTTGTACAAAGTTAAAAACATTATAACAGAGTTAATATTTAAAGGCCTTATCAATAAAAATTCAGATAATGCCCCAATAGTTTTTAACTTTACAAATACTATCTTTCTTAAAAAAAAAAAAATACATACATATAATAAATTAAAATAGTGTGTCTGTGGCCTGGTAAGAATATTTTTATAGGGCCAGTCAGGGTCATTTCTAGCTGACTAAAAAAAAAATTTTAAGGATATTTATTGCGTCACCCATAGATACATTTAGTGGTTTAAAATTACCATAATTATTTTATAGGTTTCCATTAAATAAAAAAAATCTTTAAAGTCATATGAAAAAAACAATCTAATATAAAAAACTAAATAAAATTATATTATATATATATATATATATATATATATATATATATATATATATATATATATATATATATATATATATATATATATATATATATATATTTATATATATATATATATATATATATATATATATATATATATATATATATATATATATATATATATATATATATATATATATATATATATATATATATATATATATATATATATATATATATATATATATATATATATATATTTTTTATATATACGGTCCACGGAAAAGGTGTTGAAGAGAAAAAACTTTTATTTTTGATTTTATCGAATAAAGTACTCTTGATAAAAAATTTTGCTATTCTAAGAGCAAGATTTGGATAGAAACATTTAACATATTTTATACGCGGTGTTTAGAAAATTGAAAAAACTTAAAATGGTACAACAGTAAAGTGCATTTATTTGAGAAGATATGGAAATAGGTTACTAGGAAAAGTTGTTCAAAATTAAAAGGTAGTCTCTAATACCAATATTCGAAAAAATCGGCCTACTTTTATTTATTTGTGATTAAATTTATTTTAATGTAAATTTTAATTTTTAAAATTAATTGATTAACAAATTTTTTGCTGTTAAGCTGACGATACTGCGGCTAATGAATTATAAAAGCGAAGTGTCAATAAAGCTTGTCAATATCAACGCCTACTAGTGCAAAAATTTGGAATTAGTTAATTGATAATGAAATTTTAATCACAAATAAATAAAAGTGGGCCGATGTTTTCGAAAATTGGTATTAGAGACAACCTTTTACGTTTGAACCACTTTTTCTAGTAACTTGTTTCTATATCTTTGCAAATAAATTCACTTTACTCTTGTACCATTTTAAGTTTTTTTAATTTTCTGAACACCGCGTATAAAATATGTTAAATGTTTCTATCCCAATCTTACTCTAAAAAGTAGCAAACATTTTTATTACAAGTAACTTTTTTCGATAAAATTAAAAATAAAGAAGTTTTTTCTATTCAACCCCTTCTCCATACCACACACCAGTACGTCCACAGAAAAGGTGTTGAATAAAAGAACTTCTTTATTTTTAATTTTATCAAAAATAGCTACACTTAAAAAAAAATTTGCTACTTCTTAGAGTAAGATTGAAATAGAAACATTTAACAAATTTTATACACGGTATTCAGAAAATTAAAAAAACTTTAAATGGTTCAAGAGTAAAGTGCATTTATTTGAGAAGATATGAAAATAAGTTACTAGGAAAAGTTGTTTATAAGTAAAAGATAGTTCCTTATATCAATTTTCAAAAATATCGGCCCACTTTAATTAATTTGTGATAAAAATTATTATAAGATTAATTAACTAATTCAAAATTAACAACTCATTATTGTACTAGTAGGCGTTGATAGTGGGAAGCTTTATTGACACATCGCTTTTAAAATTCATTAGCTGCAGTATCGTCAGCTTTGAATGTTTGCTTGACAGAAAAAAATTTGATAAAATTGATATTAAAAATTTAAATTGATATTAAAAATTTAAATTGATATTAAAATAAATTTAATAACAAATAAACAAAACTAGACCGATTTTTTCGAAAATTGGTATTAGAGACTAACTTTAATTTTGAACAACTTTTCCTAGTAACTTTTTGTCATATCTTCTCAAATAAATGCACTTTACTCCTGTACCATTTTAAGTTTTTTCAATTTTCTGAACACCGCGTATAAAATATGTTAAATATTTTTATCCCAATCTTACTCTAAGAAGTAGCACAATTTTTAATCAAGAGTAGCTTCTTTCGATAAAATCAAAAATTAAAGTTTTTCCTCTTCAACACATTTTCCGTGGACATATAAATATATATATATATATATATATATATATATATATATATATATATATATATATATATATATATATATATATATATATATATACATATATATATATATATATATATATATATATATATATATATATATATATATATATATATATATATATATATATATATATATATATATATATATATATATATATATATATATATATATATATATATATATATATATATATATATATATACATGTATAGTAGAGGCCATTAAATCTTGGGCAAAAAGTTTTGTTCTGTCCATTTTTGTAAACGCTCTTTTTACCTTGTTTTACTTTTAATTACTATAAATAGAGCAAAAGGTAAAAAGAAATATTTGTATTTTATAAAAACTAACAAATTAATAAATTAATTAACAATTTAATATATTCAAATAAACTTAAATATCCTTTCAAACAAATTAAATATTTTATTGCCACTCCGTTTTTTTCTAAGACAAAGTTTAGCCTTCCAGACATCGAATGGACGAAAGCCCGGACGTAGTCCGGATTTCCTCATAACTTATTCCACGCCTCCAAAATTTTATCCATAAGCTCGTTTACATTTTGCGGCCTAAACTCATTTTTCCTATTTATTTTTTTTTTACTAATAAACCCCAAACATTTTCCATAACATTTAAATCCGGACTACGTGCGGGCCACGGTAAAACCCTGATACGCTGCTCTTCCATCCATTTATCGACTTGGCGAGCCGTAAAAACGGGAGACCTATCTTGCTAAAATTTCTGTCCGGAAATCGATCCAGTACAGAAGGAAGCATGATATTCTGTAGTAGATCTATATATACCTCCGCATTAAACCTTCCTTTGATAAAATAACATACACCAAGGCCTCGTGCACTTAGCCACTCCCAAACATTTACCGAAAATCGCCCACTACTTCAGTCCTTTTGGGTATATTTTTCATCAAATCGTGTTCCTTGAGGCCTGTTTACCTTAAGTATCCCATTGTAGCACGACTGTAACACTTTTTTATCGGTGAATATTATATTTTCCCAAAAAATCGGAGGTTTCAAGTAAAATTGTAAAGCAAATCCGATGCCGGGAAATTGCTTTCCGTGTTTGCTGTAACTACAAATTTAAATAGTTGGTTTCTCAAAACATTAACTGAAATATTGTCTTGTTCTTGATTCGATAGTTTGGGGCGACCACTTCCAGCTCTTCTCTAAATGAATAGTAACTTTTTGGGATGTTAAGCTCTTCTGCCGCATCCCTTTCTGGCCAACCTCATAACTAAAATAGTATGAGTAATTAATAATTTTTGATCCAAAGTTAAGTTGGGATTTTAAAAAATATTTTTAGACACTGACAACGGACACCTTTTTTTTATTAGGTTTTTCAACAGGTATTTATATTCAGTACAAGGTGGCATAAGCCTGTTTTACGAAAGGAAAAAGAATTGTCCAAGATTTAATGGCCGTTACTTTACCAAACAAATTAGGGACCCACAATGTTTTTTGACGCCGAGGCCAGAAAAGCTGTGGAGTATAAAACTTAATCTAAATAAAAATGAAATTTTTGATACAAAATGAACTGGAAAACACATTTTACTTAACATCTTTTTATTATCTTTTTTATATATTTGGTAGGTATTTTTCTTAAGTGCTTGCACCGATCTCAAAAAAAAAACTCCAGGCCCCTAATTTATTTTGTACATACTTTTATTTTGGTTTTTGCTGGTTTAATTACTGTTTATATAAATATATTTTTTACAGTTTTACGTTTATTCTATTTAATTATTTTTCTTAAGCAAGTTTATATATTGTAATTTTAAGTTTTAGGTAAAAACTAGTTTTTTGTTTGTAATAAGTAGCAATAGTTTTGTTGCAAATATTTAATTATTTTAATAGTAATGGTCTTACATGCACTAGAATTTAATCAAAGTTTTGAGATGCTTTTCCTTTGACACTACACCCGTGGATAGAGTATTAAAAATCCAGGCCGTTACACCACTTTTTAATCTGTATAATAAAAAGTACCTAACCAATTTAAATGAATTCTTTACCATTTTTTAAATTAAAGTAAATGTAAGCCAATAAAAAGAGAATGGTCACAATCCGATTAATTGTTTCGGAGAAATGCATGGACAAACATACGTACAAACAAAGATACACATATTAAGTTGTGTAAACTTGTTTAAAAGTCCTAATAGTATGTTTTTTTAATTATTTTATTTAACGACCCTTCTTCTACTTTTTAAATTGTCTAGAAAAGAACTTTCTTGACAAATAAGGTGAAGATCGTAAAGAGTCATTATCGTCAAGGGAAATCTACCTTTTAAAATTTCTGGAACATTAATCAGGGAGTGTTCTCGTGAAGTCTATCTGCGAAATTTGAACCGCTAATTTGCCGCACTCGCAAATGAATAACCACAGTCGTTGCCAGCGTCAGTGGGGATTCGCCGCCCGGCGCTCGACCTGTCCGCCGATTACGGCGCGTGGGCCCGTAACGAATCTCATTTATCACCGTTGTCAACCCTGCAGGGGCGTCGTCGTGATTATATATTTTTAAGTCTTTTAACTCTCTTGCATAATACGGAAGTAAACGATACGCATACCTTTATAATTTTGATTTAATCTTGTCTTTAATGGAATTAGTCATATTTAATTATTTCATACTAAAAAGATAATACATCAAAGTTTATTGTATTGTAAACTCCTGGACAAAATTAACGCAACATTATAAATTTGGCACATTTTTAATACTTTTTTTTTTGTCTGAACTTATGATCCGATGGTCAGAGCAACAATAATGGTAAATCTAAGAAAAGAAAGAAAAATACTCACCAAGATCAACAATAGAAAATGGACCGCTGTTGCAAACCATGAGGAATACCAACGACCATAGCTGAACATCTTGAGAACACAGATTCACTGAATATCGAAACACTAAATGCCACTATAATGAAGTCAATACAGGAAGCCCAGCGAAAGCATTGCTCAGAGCCAAACAGTAAAGAAGAAAAATTATCACCAGGAACACGACATCTTATGAAACAGAGACGTGAAGTGCTACAGGAAAACCCTAGAAATACAGACCAACTAAGATAACTGAACAGAGACATATCGAAAGCTGTTCGAAAGGAACTTAAGAGCCATAATAACAAGTGGGTAGCGAGGACAATCGAGGAAAACAAGAGTATGAAGGTACTTAAGAACAAACTTGCAATAGGAAAGATAGAAATCACAAAATTGGAAAATACAAGTGGAAAGATCACCACAAATAAACACGAGATCCTGGAAATTGTAAAAGACTTCTACTCAAACCTATTAGGTAAAAGTGAACACCAAGAAGAGAACAGCTTTTGTAATATCCCCCAAATTCTAAACCAAGGGTTAGAGGAATTACCTGAGATAACCACGGGAAAAGTTTAAAGTCACTATCAGAAATAAAGACCAGTAAAGCACAAGGTAAGGACCATATCGTGATTGAAGCAGTCAAGGAAGGTGGAGATAAGTTATTGAAGGCTATAACAACCTTATTTAGTAAATGCCTCATAGAAGCAACAACACCTGCAGTTTGGAATAATGCTATCATCGTGATTATGCATACAAAGGAAAACATCGCCAATCTAAACAACTACAGGCCAATTAGCCTATTATCGCACCTCTTTGCGGGGCTTTGGATCCGGTTATGGGCCCAACGACCACCTACAGGTTATTAAAGCAATAATAGTTAAATCTGTTGAATATAACAAGCCTCTCGTGCTAGTGTTTGTGGATTATGAAAAGGCCTTTGACTCAATTGAGCACAACGAGATGTTCAAAGCTCTTGTCGACTGCCGGGTTGACCACAGATACTTTGCTATTCTGCAATATATTTATAAACACGCAACAGCAAGCGTGAAAATACACGAGACAACGGATAAATTTAAAGTGCAGCGGGGGGTCCGACAGGGTGATACAATCTCACCTAAAGTGTTTACCATGCGTTTGGAATATATGTTTAAGAATGTCGATTTTGCAAGGACTGGGCATAAATATAGACGGTGTAAATCTTAACCATCTTCGGTTTAATCAACTTCATAACATTGGATTTAAGGTAGAAATTAATAATTACTAACTTAAGGAAAAATGATACAATTCTTCGAAAATATTAAATTTAAAATTAGAACACCATAAATTAGGATTCTAGCCTAACTTTTAATTCTAAATAATTTTTTTTTAATACAATTTCCTCTATCTCTCAAACTGGGGTCACTCTACTGGTAGCGATTTCTAACCATTTATTATAATTTGCCCTGTATAACACCGATCTGAGTAAAACTTTGTGTATTCAAGTTTCAGACCATGCAGACCATAATCCCAAAACACCGTTTTGAAATTCGTATTTTTTGTCCGTTTGTCCTTACGGACCACCTATCCTGGAACACACTATATAAAAAATATTGTTTAACAGTTTTGAGTAATAGTTTGTGTAAAAATCAATTTATGTTTTTAGAATAGGTTAGGTGTAGTTAGTGTTGATCAAGGTTTTGAAATGTTTTTTCTTTAACACCACATCCTGGGCATAAATGTAGACGGTGTAAATCTTAACCATCTTCGGTTCGCAGACGATATTGTGCTGATCTCGGACTGCCTGGGGAAGGCAGAAGAAATTTTATTAAAACTAGAATCTGCTTCACAAAAAGAAGGTCTCAAAATCAATGTAAGCAAAACACAATTTATGACAACTTTGGTCCCCAGCCGAAACATACTACTACAAAGAGGAGAGATCCCCAAATTACAGCCTACCAATATCTAGGACACGAAATTAGAGTTAGCCGGGACAACCAGACCTGTGAGATTGAACGGAAAATTGGACTAACTGTGTTTTGCCAGTCCTGACCTACGGCGCGGAGACTTTAACGATAACACGGAGATCGGCAGAGTGAGAGTTGTGAAGCGAGCAATGGAACGATCGATGCTGGGAATCACAATAAGAGATAAAGTCCCAAACGAACAAATTCGACACAGAACCATAGTCACGGACGCAGTAGAGCGAATAGCGTGCTTAAAGTGGAATTGAGCAGGGAACGTTGCAAGAATGAACAACGAAAGATGGACCAAAATAATTATGGAATGGCGCCCCAGAGATAAAGCCCTAAAATAGAGGACGTCCCCCAACCAGGTGGACGAAAGATATAAAGCGTATTTCTACAAACTGGATTCAGGATGCCCAGAACCGAAATATATAAAAAATATTGAGAGAGGCCTATGCCCACCAGTGGACGAGACAAACTGCGTGATGATGATGATGATGATGATCCGATTTGAATGATTTTGTTTGCATTGTAGGTTAGTTTCTTGAGAATGTCATAGTTTTCGTTGTTTATGATAAAAGTTCATTATCAATTTATACCGGGTAAAATGAATATGTTAGATGTTTCTCCGAAAATTCATATCACTCTGTGGAGTATACTAGCAACCGAAACATATAGCACTTAACATTAAACGGTAGGTCCAGCTTTTGCCATATAGCTTATGTAAAATATAGCCTATGTAAAATAATTATTTTTTTTACATACCAAAATTTGTTTTTATTTCTTATTTGACCTATGTAAAGCCGAATAATTTTTTGTAAAATTTCTGATCTACTAAATTAAAAGGCATGTCAGGTAAAACAGTATATATGTTCCCATTAAACACTAAAATCAACCATTCCCTGAAATGACTATTCAGTACATGTTTTGCCGGTTAGCAGCCTAAAAACCTTATTTAACTAAAAAGAACTGTAATGCCTAGATAAACAATAAATTAAAAAAGATTAAAAAGCTTTTTCCTTCAACCGAATTTGGGCATAACAGCAAATAACTGGATATTCAGGTAAAAACTTTAGTAATAAGGCTGTTACGCTCTTTGCCGGCAATCCATGGACTGACTAATTATTTCATGAAATGACAAATTTTAGTGTTTGATGCCGACATACATTTTACAAGCGACTTATATTAGGCTAAAATGCTTTCCAAGTAGCGTTCTATAAAAACAACCCGAATAGCAGCTGCCAGATTAAATATGTATCTCGTGGCAGAGATTTGCTTTTAATTTGGCAAATGGTGACATATGGGCACTAGAAAATGGGTCGCATACTAATTATAATCCTCAAAAACTGTTGTAAAGGCATATAGGTTTGATTCAAAATTATAAAAGATTTAAAGGTAAAAAAATGTAAATAATTTTTTATAAACTTTTATAAATTACATATTTGTCGTTATTAGTTTTATATGTTATAAACCCTTATATTAGTAAGCATAAGTTTTATGGTTTATCACAGGGACTTAGTTTTTTAACATTAAAGGAATTTAGGTTTAGGTATTTGTAGAAAGTAAAATGGTTCAAATGATTTTAGTTTTTCAATTAACAAAAAAAAATCCTGTTATCGCTTACTTATTATCTAATTTTTGCCTAAAATAAAAATATATATTCTTAAGTAATTGAAGGTCCTATGTCGAAATCCGTGGTCATGAATGTGTTGCTCCACAGGGTAGTAACCTGGCTCCTCTACTTTTCTCATTATTCATCAATGATATATGTTGTGATATTTCAAGTAACAAGTTGCTATTTGCGAATGATCTAAAGCTGTTCAGAGTTATTGGGGATCGGCCTGATTGCCTCACATTACAGGATGATTTGGTGTAATATAAACAATTTACCTACACAAGTAAGTATAATCCGGTTCAATTCGAGTACAGATTGGATAAGAATGGTGTTATTTGGTCGTTGTGAGACATTCAAGATCTGAGTATTACTTTTGATCCAAAGTTCTTTTTTGCAAACCACATAGACCAAATATGCAGTAAAGCAATGAGAAAGCTGGGTGTTATCATGCATAATTCAAGTTACTTTAACAATATTCAAACATTTAAAACCTCGTATTTCTGGTATGTCCGCTCGATAATTGAATATGGTTCCATTATTAGGCATCCAATTTACAACAAGTATATTAGTCAATAAGAAAATGTCCTAAAAAAATTTGTTAAATTTCTTGCATGTAAAACCAGTGGGTTTTTTCCACGTAGGTGTGTAGAGCAGGGTGAGCACCTGAGACGATTTTGAATGTCCTTTTTAAATAATCTTAGAAACTATGTATTAATCCCATTTCTTTTCAAAGTCTGCAGATGCCTTATTGACTGTCCTGAATTACTATCCCAGATAATGTTCCATGTTCCTTCTAGATCTGTCAGACTATCTTCTACATTTCACTTACCTACACCTTCTACTAATGTTTTGATTAAAACACCACTATTTCCTTTTTAATAAGACCTGTAACGACATTGATGCTTACGACCTGTCTTTGGTTCATTTTATCAAAATGTTAAAAAGTAGGTTATTGTGGACTGATTAGCTTTATTTCATGGTTTTAAGTTGTCAAATACTTTTACCATTATAATTTGTGTATTAATTGTTTTTTTTTTTTCATTGTATCACTGATATGTATGAAATTGTCTTATAAATGGATTACTACTAGACAATAAAGATAATTATTATTATTATTATTTAGAAAGATCCGACATGACGTATCCTATGGCTCCGACCCCATAGGGCGTCATGCGGAAGGCCATCCGTATCGAAGACCACTCCTCGCGTCCGCTCGGTCAGTGATCTTCGGCCAAATTCATTTGCCTCAGTAAACGAAGGGACCCAAGGACAACAGATTTCTGCATTTTCATCACCAGTTGTTCGGGTGAATGTTGACATGCGGGAATACACTTCAGCTCCCCAACACATTTTCCTTTATGCCCCCAAAACGCCGACAATCAGGACAACCAATCGCACGTTATACTCCGGATAGAGCCTCCGAAGTTCGCCAAGTAGATCCTGATATTTGCTCGTTTCTCCCGTTCCTTTATATCGATGTTAGTTTCCGCTGGGCGGAGAACTCAATTACATACATAGAGTTATTCTTTTATCAAGGAGAACGATATCAGGTTTATTGGCGCGAATTTGATGCGTAGTTGGGAATGCATAATTCCAATATATGCGACAGTTGTCATTTTCCACTACTGCCTCGATATCGCCGGGAGCAAATGGCAAAATTGCTGTTTCGTCAATGCCGTAATAATGTCTGAGGTGATAATAAAGTACCCGAAGCGCATCGTTATGTCGGTGGATGTAACCACTTACAGCATGCACTGGACAAGCTGACAATAAGTGCATTAGTGTTTCGGGTTGCTGTCGACAAGCTCGACAAGCAGTATCAGGAATGTTAGAAAACTGGCTTCGTATACCAACGTGTTTATCACCCCATCCTGGCATGCTAGTAGGAAACCCTCGGTCTCAGACTTGAGCTCAGCAGATTTCAAAAACCCAAACGTGAGCTTTCGAGATAGATTGAGTCTTTCTATGTTTCGGTAAAATACTCCGTGTTGCGGCTTATTAATGTGATCTTCTAAAAGCATCTGCTGTTCTGCTCTTTTAACTGCAGTTCTTACGGCTTTAGACTCAAGCCTTACAAGTGACTGGTCGTCGTTTGGATCTATTGCAAATCTGAGACCGAATTTTTCCGCTGCTCGCTCCGCTGCCTTGAATAGAAACGCTCCAACATTAGCCTTTCGTGTGCTCTTACAAGTTGCATCAGGGATCAGTACTATTGGCAACTTGACAAGCAAGACTCAAAACCAGTCGATCGTGCATACACTCAAGCTTAAAGGCCACGACCTCCCTGGTGGCGGGGAGGTAAATACGGGATGTTGATGAGCGCGGGTGGATGCTACGGTGAAGATGCATCATTTTTCGTGTGCTGACGTCCAGCTCGCGCAGTCCTCTCGCGTCCACTTAACCACTCCAAAAGAGTAAAGCAATACAGGCACTGCTAGCATGTTGGTAGCAAGGACCTTATTTATTCCGGATAGTTCGGATTCCCAAATTCTCCGTAAACGTCGCCTGTAATTGCTTCTAAGCTCGGTCTTCACAGCTCTAACATCTTGAGTCCGGTTTTGGTCGATTCCTAAATATCGATAATTCTCGTTGTTTTGTAGAGGGCGAAGTAGCGCGCTATCGGCAAGCTGGTCAGCTTCTAAATCGTTTCCGAACCGGCCTTTATTTAGCTTAAGTTTTGCACACTTGTCGAGGCCGAACTCCATTCCAACATCTCTGGTATATTCGTGAACCACTTTAAGAGACTGTTGTAGGTCTCGCTCGCTAGTTGCGTACAGTTTTAGGTCATCCATATAAAACAGATGGGTTACCTTATGCTCACGTCTTCCAGGTGGTCCACAGCAATATCCGCGTGTCTTTCGAAGAGACACGGATACGGGAAGCAGCGAAATACAAAATAGCAAAGGACTGAGTGAGTCACCCTGAAATACGCCCCTTTTAAACGTTATGGGTTCGGTAATAATTTTTTGTGCTCCAGATGTTATAGAGAACCTTGATTTCCAAAGTGACATCAGTCGCTCAATGCATCGGATTAGGTTAAGAGGAACCTTAAGATCTTTAAGCAAATGCAACAGTAATTCGTGAGATGTTGTGTCAAACGCTTTTTTGTAGTCAATCCATGCCATATTCAGGTTGCGTTTGTATTGGATTGAGTCTTGTGTAATGCATCTATCGATTAGGAGATTTTCTTTGCAACCATTGATTCCTCTTTCCTCCTCGCTGCTCCCCTACATCAGAGAGTATGGGATCAACTGCACTCAATGTTCTAGAATATAAAATTCTGGTGAAAGCCTTGTAGCAAGTATTGAGGCAAGTGATCGGTCTATAGTTTTTGGGTAGTTTTAAATCCCCTTTTTTGGTATCAATATGGTTCGGCCTTCAACAAACCACTCAGGAATTGGCGTGTCCCCTGTTGAGCCAAGAATCAAAGATTCTGGCTAAATGTGGATGTGTACTGGGAAATTTCTTCCACCAGTAGTTGTTGATACCATCCGGACCAGGTGCAGAATAGTTTCTTACACCATCTAGGGCACTTTTCACCTCCTCCGGCGTGATTGGCGCACTCTCATGCTGGTCAAGCTGCTTGTCCACACAATAGGCTCTAAAGTTAGTCAATGCTGGAGTATCTCGTTCTAATGGCTTTGAGACTTCGTAAACATCCTTCCAGAACTGTTCCACGACATTTGCTGATGGCGGATTTTCAATTGTTGGTGTTGAGTCTGCGAGAAAGCTAGAAGGCCTAGTTACGAATTTATTTGTGTCTCTTATCCCTCTAGCCTTTTTCTTTAAGCTGTTGTTTATAACACCCAAGGATCGTATGCGGTCTAGGCAACGCTGTTTGATGATGAGAAGCACACGTCTGTTAAGTGTATGGTGTTTTTGGCGTAGCTTTAAAGCTATTTTCCTGATCTTTCCAGTGAAAGGTCTGTTGGATGATATATATTCTAATACACTTTGTATACGTGATGCCTCTTGCCGCGTCAAATCTATTTTCTTGGCTATTTGCTGTATTCGGCGTTCGGTCTTTTGAAGAGTTTGGTGAAAGCTGTCTGAGCGGTTGTTAGGAATAAGTTGTTTCGCAGCCTCATAAACAGCGTTGTTAAGTGCCAATATATCTGTATGTTCTGAAAATCTGTCTCGAAGTGCATTGTTCGCTTGTGCGATATTTTGAGGCTTTATGTAGGTCTTGATATTGATGTTTACAAGTCTTTCTGTTAATTCATTATCGGCGTTCCCGGGAGCGATCTCGTTTATCATATCCACCACAGGCTGATCCTGTTCTGGATCCTGGATAGGTTCCAGGTCTTGAGGTGGCTCCTGTTGTTTTGGAGTTCTAACATAACCAGAGCGGTTAAGATAAGCTACATAGTTCTCAAACGCTGTTCGAGAGATGACTGAATTCAGGGTGTTTAGCACACCATGCGGCATGCATTCGTCTCATGTAGCCTCTAGCGGTGGGGTCGCTGAATGATATGCATCCATCAGATCGTCCCTAAGCTCGTCCGTCCACGTGAAGCGTCCATGTCCATTGCCAAGGTCGTTTAAGGGCGTCCGTCCAGTTGCTCCTCCAACCTGCCCTGCACCCCTATCCGAACGGGGTGGATTGTTGGGAGCTTGCTCATCATTGCTTTTCGTGACAATGCGAGATATCCGTGACCCTGCGGGATGTCACCCCACAGAGTCTCGGCGGTTACCGGTATTACATAGGCTACCGGACCGATTTAAGGCCTCTCGTAGGTTGCTGTTGGTGCCCGCAACCCCTTCAAGCTCGCTGGCAGTACCGTCTTGCTTGGATTGTTCGTGTTCGGTAGCACCAGGAACAATGCCAAGCATTGTCCTGGTGGCCAGACTTATTTTATTATTATTATTATTATTATTATTATTATTATTATTATTATTATTATTATTATTATTATTATTATTATTATTATTATTATTATTATATTCCTTTATAATAAAAAAGCAATATAAAATGGGGCTACCTATGAACAAGTTATTCTCTGGACTACCGACAGAGAGCAGCTACTAGTAAATAAGGGTAGAAAAAAAAAGTAGTAGGGTTAATACACTTGACACTTAGTACATCCATTTAAAATAATGATGTCAAATATAAGCGCCATACCTTATCTCTTTAAAATTTATAACGATAACCAGGCGGAATTATTTTTAGCACCTAATAAGTTGTAATTAAAAAGTGTAACGTTATTGGGTCAATCAGAAATATTTTATTTAAAAGTTTATGTCCAGTAATGCATAAATGACATAACAATTTTTTGAAACAGGTAAAAATATAATCAAAGAAGTTAAGTCGTTAGTACGTTGTTATGAGATATCTTTGTAATAAGGCATTGTCACAGTTTAAGCAGTCTAAACTGTCTGACTGGAAGAGGGCAGGGGGGAAATATGCCTCTTGACGGTGGTATTGTAAAGATGATGTGTATATGCTTTTAATCAGATGATGTGCCCTTTTAAGTTAATAGAGAAGTATATTCAAATATATTTAAATGCCACTTCTTCATTTAAATTAAGTTTTTTTAATCCTAACAAATTCTGTATGCAGGATCCCTTAGTTTTGTTATTTAACATGACATAAGGAATACGAAATTTCTCCTAATTTACGTCAGAACAAGCGAAACGTTTCTCTACTAAGGCGAAACTTATGAATACGTAATCTACTGAAGAAGCCAAGTTCTTGTAATTACTACTTTTTATATGAAAATCCCTTTAAATGGGAAAAGTGCCTGGAGCGTAAAATGGGAATTTCTTGAATAAGACTAAATTTGCAATGAAAATTTCATATTACTTAATGCTTGGTTTGTTTGTACAGGGTGGTTTATCAAAATAGTTATTTCATTGAAATAAAATGGGATTTCCGCGATGTAAACAAGTGTTTTTCATAAAAAGCCGTTAAGCTCTAAGCGGCTGTTTTTTATCATTCTATTTCTTATCCCCTGTTTGACATTTTTTTTTTGACTGTTTACCACCAAAACTTTCCATCTTCAAAATCTAAAATTATGTTCGGAAGATACAAAACATTAAAAAAATAAAGGGTTGTGTTGCAGAAACACATCTAGCAACATGAAAGCTATTTTACCATAGTCATAGGTAGAATAATATTCCTTTACTAATTTTTATAAATTAATAAAAATCTATTTTAACGAGTCAAAAATTTTTAAAAAATCTTAACGACACTGCTCTATTAATCTATAAAAACCTAAATAAACAAAGCAAGTTGAGGAATTTTGTTGCAACAAAGCACGCCGCGACGGTAAAAAACCGTAGCGTACACAATCAGAACTTGTAATTCGCGAAAAAGAAAACAACCTATTGAGCTGTTTTACCGACGAAGAGGAGAGGGGTAACTCGTCGGGAGTGAGAGGGAACTCTGCGCGCCAGCGGAAAATGTTCAGTAGGACAATTTGCCTGATCAATTAAGTTTGTTGTATGAACGTAAAAATTCTCTTGCATTTTTGTCAAAATTTTCTTTTAAATATTTGATAGAAAAACAAAGAAATTTTTCTATGGTAATATAAATATTACTTTCTTTGTGTTCTAGACCAAGAATTTTGGCTAGCACATCTCTTTCTTTAAACAGTTCATATTATAAGTTTTCGTACAAAAATGTACAATTTTCTTAGCTAGTAAGCTATTCTAAAAATTTCTCTATGTCAATTGTAACGTGACATATTCTACATAAGGTTCAAGGGTAACCAGAAATAAAGTGTGATAAAAGTGACTGGAAAAACTGGAGTGGTGATTAAAAAAGCAATTTGTAAATGGTATATTAGGAAAATAGCTGAGTAGTAAAGGTAGCATCTAAACTTTTTGGTAATATAATTTGTCAATAAATTATATCAAGTGTCACAGGAGTAACAAGTAATACGGGGTGTCCCAAAAACTATTAATAGTTTCGAAATTTGACCTTAAACATTCTGATTTCTCTTGTGTTATATAAGACTTTCTATTTGTGCTGTAACGTCATCGTATTTTTACGCTTGATGGACTCCGCAGTGGCGAAGGCAATTCGAGTTTTTAGGTGAAATAAATGATTTCTTTTATTACATTTAAGTGATTTTTTGCCAAATTGAAGGGCAAAACTTCCAATTTTTTCTTTCTCATACTCTGTAAATTTAAGCCCTATTAATACGAATGTAAACATCTGGTATTGTCGGTAGATAGTAAGTTAATGTTTTAGACTTCTAAAACCTTGACAAATTATTTCTAAGACTAGTAATGTCTATTTAAAAGGTAATTTCGATCTTTTACATTTCTTTGATTTTGTTAAAATAAACTTAATTTTCTAAAATTTGTTAAGGAAAAAAATATTCTTTTTAGTTATTGTATATATTTGTAGATAGTTGATTTAAGTTGCTGATCCACCTTATTGGCGTATTACACTATATATTGTGTAGTATTTAATTGCATATTGTTTTAAATAAAACTTGTGTAGAGTTTCTCTATTCTTTAAGTCATAAATAGCACTAGTCTTTTTACAGGGCGTCCAAACCTTAATTTGCAGCGATGTTTTAAGTTCATATTGCGAAAGAGCAACGATTAACGTTATCGCTAGGTTGATATGTTGTTAGTGTATGGATTTTGTCATGAAAATGGTCGAGAATCTGTAAGGGTATATCGCGATAGGTTTCCAAATAGACGCATCCCAAACCATCAGACTTTTGCATTGATCGAGAGACGTCTACGTGAAACAGGAACATTTGTTCCTGTTATGATTGATTACGGACATGCTCGCAACGTAAGAACACCTGAGGTAAAAGAACGAATTTTAGAACGCATTAATGAAGAACCGACTTTAAGTTGTAGAAGGTTAGGCATTAATAAAAATATTATAAATCGTGTAACGAAAGAGCAATTATTACATCCATTTTATATTCAGAAGGTCAAAGAACTGTTACCGGGAGATACCGAATTACGGCTTGGCTTTTGTCGCTTTATAAATGAGCAGAGAGCGCAAGATATGTTTTTCCACAAAAAAATCCTCTTTACAGATAAGGCTTGTTTTACTAGGACTGGAATATCAAACATTCATAATGAACATGTGTATGCTGAAGTAAATCCTCACGCCTCTAAAGTACGACACTACAACATGAATTTAGAATCAACGTTTGGGCAGAAATAATCAATAATACAATTGTTGGTCCTATTATTTTACCTGATCGGCTTAATGGAGAAAATTATTTAAACTTTGTTCAAAATACACTACCAGAATTGTTGGAGGATTTATCTTTAGCTGAGCGAAGAGATATGTAGCTAATACACGACGGAGCTCTCCTTCATTCCACTATAATGTCCGAGCTTTCTTGAATTAACAGTATCCAAACAGGTGGATCGGCAGAGGCAACAATGCGCCAGTAAATTGGCCGCCGCGTTCCCCAGACATGACACCGCTGGATTTTTTTTTCTGGGGAACTTTAAAAGAGTTAGTTTATTCGACACCTATCAACAATAGAGATCATCTGTGGCAACGAATTGAACAGTGTACTAATCATATTAGGATGAATGAAGACATTTTGCAAAGGGTACATTTTAATTTTTTGCATAGAATTAATCTCTGCATGCATGTAAATGGTCGTCATTTTAAACCTCTTTTAATGCAGTTTGATAATAATTATTAGTTATTCTTAATTAATTTTAGAAATAAGGTTTCTGTCCTATTTTCCAGGAAAATGTTGTTGAATTATTATACGAAATTTAAAATTGTGATAAAATTTTGTTCGCTTTCCAGCCTGGTACCTATTTCGGATACCTTTTCTTAATTTTTGTTTAATATTTTGCTACTTTTTGCAATAAATCTTTAAAAAGTAATGTAAAAAAGTCTAACAAAAGCTTTTAAATCACTTTGAAAATTTATATCCATTTTTATCAGTTTTACAGTTTTCGAAAACGGTTGCTTCTAGGGATATTAATAAAGTATACCTTTTTTAGGCAGAAAAGAGTGGAAAATAGATTTTTTTAGCCAAAACTGATATACACAGTGGCACAAAAAAGTTATAGCGATTTAAGAGCATTCCTATGTCCGCTTGTAGCGCCCTCTAGAAGATACAACTGAATCGTCAATAAATTTGAATTTCTCATCCCCAAAAACCCCAAAAAAAAATTTCGTGATATTACCTAAAAGTGATCGAGAGATATTAAGAAAAGTGTGATTTATTTTTAAAACTTTATCGCCCTGTATCTCGGATATTATCAACTTTTGGACTAAAACAATTTTAGTTAAATCGACTTATTTTTAGTTGTACTGTATCTGGTAAAGCGTTGTACAGACCCTTTAGGGATACCCTGTACCTAACTTAACTATTACTTTAACTTAACCAAATTTGGCTTAATGTTTATAATATATAGATATTTCTATATATTATAAACATTAAGCTTAACACCAAATATAAGATAACGTCATAAATGTTTGACCCACCATTGCCAATTTCTCGTAATCTTAGCTTATAAATCCAAATTAAAATATTTATTAATCTACATTTTTCAAATTTCAAATTTGTATAATAAAATTAAATAAGCGCCTTTGGCACGTTAAAACCGTAAATATTTTAAAAGTTGGTCGATTTCAGCACGAACATTCCGATTCCAACTTTAAATTTATGCAGTTAATAAAATTACATTTTCAGCATCTTAATATTTCCTTATTTATGTTTATATAATTTTGACGAGACGATTTTCTACTTAGTAAAATTAAATTAAATTTTGCTTTTTAAATCTCAGTTATTATGAACGCGTCCTCGCAACTTAAATATGCTTTGTTATTTTAGTTAGTTAATTACATATTTTTAAATTTTTTATCATTTACCCTTTTTAAAAATACAGAAAATATAAAAAAAATTGTTTTCCAAATTTTCTTTTTAATTAAGAGTTATTTCCTTACCCATACTTCATAAATAAAATTTTATTTTTAAAAATGGGCCAATATTTTGCTTTATATAGATTTTTTTTTAATAATGAAAATGTAAACCAAAAGCAAAGTTAATTTTTGCTTTAATACATAACTAAGCCTTATTTTGTTTTATAGAAGAATTATATATAATAAATTCAAATATAAATTATTAAATTATTTTTCCTAAAAACATTGAAGATGAATACAACCTAATATATTCAATTCTTTTTTACGTCGTTCCTATAAACCTATAGGTATGTTGCTAAAATGTGGTGTCCGGATACGAAAAAAGAAAAAAACGACAAAATATTAACCTTTGCTTTTTTTCAAGGCTAATTTACATTTTGTTAAGTAGCAAGAGCAAGTGAGAAGTGCAGCTGTTTAGTGATTAGTAAAATCAACGATAAATAGTCACACAAGTTAATTTTACTAATAACTTAACATTGACATTTCTTACCTGTTCTTGCTACTTAACAAAATGTAAAATAGGCTTAAGACGTTTTCCTATTGAAATTTTCCTTAAAAATAAACTCAACGACAAAAAAAACCGACACCTAATTTTTTTTTAACAAGTTTAAACTGGCATAACTTTTTTTTGCTTTTATTGCAATGATTTTTTGCTGGACGATAGATCAATTTATTAAGATGGCCCGGCAGATGGTCCTGATGAATTTTTGGTTGCCTAAACGTTAATATACCGGGGTAAGTCAAAATGATGTTTTTCGTCGTAAGTTTAAAACACACCCAACAATTTTGTTTAAATATGATTTACGATAAAGCATTTTGTTTTTCAAATAATCTTATTTCGTTTACGAGCTTTGTATTTTTAAATAAAATGCTGCATATTAAAACATTTTATTTTAAACATTAAAAATTAAATTAAAAGTTATTAACGGGTGTGTCCACCTCTTGGCGCAATGTGGCATGCATTCTTCGTAGCATTAGCAGCAGCATTATATAAATTCACCCATCTGTTAACCGGATGAAACCCATTTTTTTGCTAATCTTACACATAAACAAATGCATTTTGACTATATTGCCTATCAAAATATGGTCAAGACCATTTTTAATTAAATTAACTTTAATCAATTTTTTTTAACTTTAACTACGTGATAACTAAAGAACTTTTGTATAGATCAAAATTTTAAACCTTACAAAACATGCCTAGCTGGTCTTGCCCGCTCATTTTTAGTCAAGACTAGCTGGCAAGCAGGTGCAAACAGGTAAGTTTTTATAAGTGACTATTATAACACTATTAATATTTAATTATTTTTTATATATTATCCTTTCCAATAAAGATTAACATCGAAAGTCAAGTATACGGTTTAAAAAAACTTTAGGCAATAAGGCACAATGGTTGAAAAAAATTTACCCCATCCCCTAACGGGATGGACGAAGCTAAAGTACAGTAAACTAAACGGCTCTCGCAGTGGTTTGCAGGAAAAAACAATTAAAATTTTAAATTTGTTTTTGGATAACCGACGTATCCAGAATAATAATTTAATAAATTCCACGCCTAAACTTTTGCAAGCTCATTCACCCCACTTAAAAATTTGAGGGCCCATTTTTCTTCATGTACGTGGCATTGTCTAGATGCCTATGTTAAAATATCCCGAAAAATTGCCAGGACCCTTACATTATAGAGCCTATGTAGCCAGCTGGGTTAAAATAACTTTGCATAACAAAATTTCGATTAGACAGGGGCGTAGAACATCCAAAAAATTTAAATTTTCAATTTTTTTTAGTTTTCTAACCCCTTTGGGAACCGTCCAAGTCCTTGAAGTGTGGAAAGAGGAAGTTTATTAATACAAGACTTTAATATTTAGAGATTTGGAGAAAAAGGGAAAACTTCTGCAGTTAGCAGGTTTCATAGTACGAACACTCTGGAGATAAAGGAACGAACAAAGAGGGTGGTTTGGGGGCCTCTCAAGTTGGATTGTAATAGGATGTATAAAAGTGGCACTACGTGTTGCTCTGTTGGGAGCTGCCAGAAAAGGAATTATATTTTTTTAATAATACCTTTATTTTAGTATTTTCTATGTCTGAACACAACAAGGAGATCTGTTTAAGAACAAATTAAAAAATGGGATGAAAGCCAAAACAAAGATTGTTAAATGAACCTTTTAAATTATTATCTTCTTTGCTGCGTTGAAACTCCGCTTTTCGTTAGTGTTGTTACTCTGCATTTTTCACAAATTATAACTTGTAGTATTACTATATAGTAAAATTAATTAAAGGCCGAATATCTCGAGAACTGTTGGTCTAAGCGATTCAATTATAAAAACTTTTTTTGTAAGAAATTAAATTTCGAACAACCTTTTGCTTCATCTTTTTTGTGTAGCTCTTGTCATTTATAAAAAAAAGACAGAAAAACGAAATTTTATAAAAAATTAGGTTTAGTGCCCGCTACCGGCCGGTGTGAGTTGCGTTTTTGGGGGCAATGAAAACTTTTTAAACAAAAATTTAATTTAAAAAAAAAAATATAAAAATATTTTAAAATAACACAAATAAACAATTTTTGACAACTACTTTCTTAACGTGGGATATTTTCTTATTTAATTTTTTTAATTGTTTTCATGACCTCTTATCCTTTGTTGAGTTACGATTAACGTTAATGCATGGGTTTATATTTTTAACGTTGCATTTGAGTTTAAAAAAAATTTTTTAATATTTAAATTATTAATAATTTCATTAATTTTTGATTTATTAATGAACTATTTAATAATAAAAAAAAAAAAAAAGTGGGGTATTTTGTCAGTTTTTATAAAAATTAAACATTTGCATCAAGTTTGACGCTATTTCATTGGGGTATTTTCTATTCTTGTACAAAACTATTTGTACCAGCATTATTAAGTTTCAGGATGACATTTAAAACTTAATTTTTAATATGAAAAAATAATTTTAGTGGGTTTTAAATAAATTCGGATAATTCATATGGTAAAAATTACACAAAGTTGGAAAAAAAAAAGTTGCTGAGGGCTGAAAATTGGTATTAAAATATGCAATATTTTTCATACCTTTTTTAAAATTTTAAAAGATATTTTGCAATTTAAAAAAAAAATAAAAAAATTTGACATAAAATAATCACGTGTTCATCTTATATACATTATTTTTTTAAAAAAAACTTTTGGCAAAAAAATTTCACAAATTTAAATTTAGGAAAATTTTAAATTTGATCAGACTTTAATATATTTTATATATATATATATATATATATATATATATATATATATATATATATATATATATATATATATATATATATATATATATATATATATATATATATATAAAAGTGTTACCCATTAAAGTCCGCATCAAATGGGAAAATTTTCCAATTAATTTGTGTAAATTTTCTTTTTCCAAAAAGTTTTTTCCTTCGAAAATTATGCCAAATAATGTATATAAGGATGAACACGTGACTTATTTTATATCTTTTTAAAATTTTAAAAATGGTATGAGAAAAATATATATATATATATATATATATATATATATATATATATATATATATATATATATATATATATATATATATATATATATATATAAATAAATTTCGCAAAACTAAATAAAATACTGAAAAATAAAAACCAAAAAACAACAAAACACTTTAATAAACTTTGAAAGTACCTTAAGGATAGATGTGAATAAACCCCGATTCATTCAGCGACCTTGAAAACATATGCATGAATTTTTCTAGATTTACCGATGGTTTTTTCTTTACTTGACCTTTAAATGATCATGAACCTGTCTGTCCGGTAGCGTGGTGGTCAGAGCCTCGGCTCGCCGCGCCGGTGATCCGAGTTCGAATCCCAGCCCCGCCGGGCAGACATATTTAGGTAGTAGTTATTTAAAATAAAGTCCGTGGTGGCACTACCGCGTTGTCTAAAAGGTGCTGTGAAATGCAATATTTGCATGTTTCAGTGCTTGGACAGCGTTGACGGAACTGGGGCATAAAAGATGGGTTAAACATCGGAAAACCCGGCACTCACGGTACTCAGGTACTTAGGAGTATATATGTATATGTATGTGTCTAATATATATAGTATATATGTATATGCAAATCCTTCGTGAGTTGTCACAAAGATTAAAAAAAAAAAAAAATACCTGACATGACGTGATGGAGGTTATCCTACCCTCTTGTCGTAGTCAGCGACCCCAAAAACACTAATAGCACCCCACCGCTTTTTGCGTTCCCGCGTAGATCAAATGTTGACGTGTGTAATTAATTTGTTGGTAACCTGGCATTAACTTTAATAATATTTTCATATTTAATCAGAAAAAAATAAGGGGATGTAGAGAGACAAACCCAAGTAGTTTTGAGATACGTTATTCTTTTAAACTAGCAATATGGGTATATGTTAAAAATCCACCGATATCCTTTTTTCTGTTGGTCGAGGGTGATCGTTTTGGTTGTTGTAAGCGTCGTACAGCACCCACTGAACCAACAAATTCCTGTTTAAAATCCCTTTTTTTATCTTATGGTAAATGCTACAATTTGCGGTAAATATAACTATTTTTATATTTTAATGTACATGGTATTTATATTTCCTACTCTACTTTATTCCATCTGAGCTACGAGTATTGGTTAAAGTATAGGTATACACATACGTTTCCACGTTATAAAATGGTTAAAAAAATAAATTTTGGGGATAAATAAACATAATTTAAAATATACATATATATATTTTTTTGTGAAAAACTGTAACTTAGTCAGGAGATAAATAAAGAACATGTACGAATTACACGAACAGAAAGATAAATAGAAACACATTTTTTTAGGTTTTTTTACAACCAAATAAACATTAGCTTTTCGCTAGTACACCCCTGCTGATGTGTGCAACGTGTGTGTACTCAACAAAAATTTCGGTCCATACTAAATTCGGTTTTGCTGAAAGTGAGTGGGGCCTGCGGGTTGCATTTAAATTTGTTGATTTTGCATATTTTGGGACTTTTTGTTATACAAACGGCTATTTGATTTAGAGAGAGAAAGGGAAAGGAAGAGAGACTTTTGTGTGCGGTCAGCTTCAATTTAAAATTATGCATGAGGGGCCGGCAGATGATGGTGGTGTTGTTCGTATTTATTCTATCGACTTATTTGCATGCAAAAAATATTTAAGTATGAGCAATTTAGCTACACAGATGGTGTTGCTTAATAACGCGCCAATATTTTAGAGTTTAATTGCTCAAGTCATTTTTAAAATTTTTAAGAGCACTTTAGAAATATTTTTGTATTATTTGTTGACCATACATATGACACACCCGTAAATAAATATTTTAAAAACGTTAAGAAAAAACGTGCTATGTCATGAACATTTATTCTTGTAAATATTTTTTCTTTTTCTTTTTTTCTTAATAACCCATATAAAAATAATCTTTTTCGTTTTCCTTATCAGACGAGAGTATATGGAGTCAAATAGGTTTTAAAAAAGAATCTGATAAAATGAGGTAAATGACGCATAATATTTATCTTTTCCCTTCCACAATCAATCCCATTCATAGTTTTGCTGACGATAGTACCCCCACTCTACTATTCAATTTCTTAAGCCACCATGTAATTCTGATTTTGAAAACAAGCGCATGTCAATGCAGATATCTCTTTCACAAGACCTCAAACTTATCTTGGATTGGGGCACCAAAATATTGTTTAGTTTAATGCCTCGAAAACACAGTCATGTTCACTGTCGCGAAAAAAGTCTGCCAATGCGCATCCCTCTCATATGAGCGGCCAAGTTCTGCAGAACAAAGAGTCGTTTAATCTTGTCGGCGTTACTTTTGAGAATAACCTCAACTGGCACAAACACATTTCATCCATAGCCTTGGAGCTTCAAAAAAGCTTGTTTTCTCTTTCGAGCCAGAAAATATTTCTCCTCTTCTAATCTGTACACTCTGTATGTATCCCAAATCAGACCCTCTCTAGAATAGTGTTCTCATGTCTCGGGGAATGGCGTCCCCGACAACATTTAGCATTCTGGACTCCATTTAAAGAAGAGCCGTTCGTCTCATTAATAATTCAACGTTCACAGAAAGGTTTCCTCTTCTTGCCCATCGTCGAGCTGTGGGTGATATGTCGCTCTTCTATAGGTATTTTTACGGCTTCTGCTCAGAGGAATTGGCCAGTATAATTCCTTCTCTGGCAGCTCCCTACAGAGCAACACGTAGTGCAACTTTTATGCATCCTTTTACAGTTCAGTTAGAGAGGCCCCGAACTTCCCGCTTTCTTCGTTCCTTCATCCCTAGAGTGTCAAGACCATGGAACCTGCTGCCCGCAGAAGTTTTACCTTCTCCTCCCAATCTCCAAAAATTTAAGTCTCGTGTGAACAAACTCCCTCTCACCACACTTAAGACACCCACGGTACGTTAGTACTTAGGCATCAGCCTTCGTGAACTGTCCCAAGATAAAAAAAAATATAGGGTAAAGGCCCCAGAGACCTCGATCTTTTTAAGGAGTTTTAGTGGTGGCGATTAAAAGCGTCGATTAACATTGCCAGTTTGTGAACGAAAACCAAACATATCACCGACGGTAAAAACTGGCCGCGCTTAAAATCTTAATTGTTAATTTATCCGTCTGCATTTAAAAACGAAGTGTGTAAAAAATAAACACGCTTCATTTAGGCTCATTAAGTGTAGGGAAATAAAAGTTTTAATCGTCCGACTGAGCAATCTTAATCGGCGATTAAGAAGGTTAAAAAGAACAATAGTCTGTGGGGCCCTTAAGTCCCAGTAGGCGCAAAGTCGCGCCGTCGCGTCGCGCCAAGGAGAAAAACTAAATTCCGGTGAGCTATTATTAACTATATTGGAACGATTAAGTCTACTCTAAAACAATTAAAATATAGTTTTAATTAGTTTAATTCTGCACCATTTTTAAGTTGTATATAATATCTCTTAAAAGATCCATGAAGTTTCCATGGTAAAAATTCCTAACCAGTGTATGAATCCTTCGTCAGACTGCACATATATTCAAAAATTTTTTAAAGGTATACTCCCATTCATGAATCGTCCCAAGACAAAATTCCAGCTATTAAAATATTTCTGTGTCGTCGTATGCTTCATTCCTAGTTTGTTTTGGTTACTTCTGATTAGTTTTGGTTAGTTCTAGTCCTTCTTCTTCTTCTTCTTTTTCCCTGGGAGCCGTTTTGATTCACCACTGGAAAGTCTTGGGTTTTTTTTGCCAATATTTTTTTTCAATCCTCTCTTTCTTCTACAAAATCTGTATAACCCAGAGACAAATAATGCCTGCCTTTTTGTGATTCAACGCTTACATTCCACAGGAAATTGTAGGCTGTTTCTCCCCCTCGTCGCACTTTCTGCAACTTTGGTCTCCATCGTATAAGATCTCATCTTGTGCAGATGTCCTCTTAGGTTATCGTGCCCTGTCAGCAACCCTACTGTTATGGAAGTCTTTTCCTACCTTGTCTGAGTATTTTCCTTCGTTTTTTGGATGGGCCCCTCATTAAGCTTTGTCCATGTCTTATATGGTTTTGGTCCTCAAGGGCAGGTTCTGGTCAAAAATGTGGTGTGGATAATTCCTGTCTCGCTGCTCATCCGCTTTTTTGTTGCTTTCTTTTTCCAAATGTCCTGGTACCCACAGAAGAGACCCTGTTGCATTCTCCCAGGACTTCCCGGTTCTTTTGGCATTCCCATGTTCCGGTTAGAAGAAGCAATATCAACAATATTTTTTTTTTATAAAACTAATGGAATGACTAAAATTTTCAGAAGAAAGAACAACGTAATAACCATCTCTGGCGCAGGATCGGTCCGAAATTTGGAAGGCCCAAATTGGAGGTGTAGAATGGCCCTAACGGTATTTTTGATAATTTTATTTACAGTTTTAGAGTTAATGATCTTGTTAATTAAAGGATTTTTGCTGATTTAAAAAAATGTTCTTAAATAAAGTTTTTCACAAGAAAATTTTGGGGTTTTCTATATGGAATTACCTTTATAAAAATAATTAAATAATTTTGGAATCCTAATGAAAAGTCAAGTTGCGTTAAGTTGCGAAACCTTAAGATACAAAATAAAGTCTAATTATAATGAACAAAGCTGTAAACTAACTTTTAAGAAAATTGCTTGACTTTAGTCGCATATTATCCAGGTATACAAAGAACCCTTTTAACTTCAAAGCCTAATTTCCATACAGACATTTTAAAGTTTAGAAGCTTACAAGGGAGTTGCTAAATTATATGGGAGCTCTTCACTGTAGGAATAAGTTTCCTTAAAGGAATTTATTTACAAAAACATGTTTAAAGTTTGATTGTATGAAAGCGAATGTCAAAATTTAGGAAAATAATAGAAATATTACTATAATATGGTTTTAATGGAACTCGGATTGGCAAATGATATTTTAATTTTTTTTTCGGTAAAAAACTTAATATATTATAAGGACGCTAGACTAAAACAATAAACTGATTGGTCAATTTGTCCACCAGTGACAGCAGCGTTTGAAATTAAGTATACATTTAATCTGTTTACCTCTCTTATTCTTTACCGCTAAGGCAACATTAAGTTTGTAGGTCCCTTCAGTGTAAAATTTTCATTTAAAATATTTTTTCCAGGAAAGGCCACTTTAAAGTTATTGTATTACCACCTTATGTTAACACCTTAGCCTACTTCTGACGACTATTACTAAACTTGTTACGTAGTCTAACAAAATAATAGTTAGTCCTATAAAATATTTTATTTTATTTACAAATATAGGTTTCTAGTTTGTATTTGTTTTATTTTAAGGACTTCTCCGCACATGTTTTTGTCTCTTGGCAAATTCCTAAGAGCACTGGGCTAGAATTTTGTTATCCCTAGCTAACTAAGAGATACTCAGTTGATAAACTTTAAAAGAATGTTTATTAGAGGTTTATTTATAAGGTTTTTTGGCCTTTTGCTCCTGAAAGATAGTATTTTTTAAAAGGTCCGCATTAAAACATATGTTTTATTTACTACTTTATAATTTTAATTTTAAATTTATTTTTACCTGATCCTAAAATGATTAACGCCAATTGATTTATTGACGATGTACGGTATATTTTTTTAAAAGTAATCTTTAAAAGTTAGCATAAACAAATATTTTTTCAAATGCTGCATAACTAGGGATTAATTTTAGATTGGGGTTCCAGAAAAAAAAAAGCAAAAAATATTTATTTTATTTACGCTCATAATAGGTTCTAATTCCAGATTAAAAAAAAAAAATTGGCCCCTTTTTATATTTTGGATAGTTCAAAGTTTTTTTTAAATAAAATTAACTGTCTACAGGGTTTAATTTATACCAAAAAATGTTAATTTTTACTATTTTTAGTAACTATTAATTAATAAAGGCTTATATAAACCTAGTTATTAATACCTATTTTTAATGACTACTGTTAATTTTACTTTTTTTACTTATAATTAGTAAACGTTAATTTTTGGGTAAAGAATATTTTTATACGTAGGACAAATTAAAAAAAAAATTTTTTAAATTGCCAATTTTAATAATAAACAATAATAAATAAAGTAATTTATAACATTAGCATTCCAAAAATTAAATTACAAAATTATCCAACTTTCACGGTAATTAATTTCGTAGAGACGGCTCCATCATAGGGTATATCCAGGGTGACAATTTAAAAACTTGAAATGGCGATATTTTAGGAACAAAAAGAATAAAAACCCCAAAACATTTCTATAAAAAAAAGGGGAACAAAAAAGGGGCAAAATTATCCCACCCTTATAGAAACCCCCGGACAGGGTTGAGATAGACTCCTAGAATTAAAAATAGAAAGGGGTCGAGTGATACATCATTTTGAAGTTTTGGAAAATGCTTTCCAATGATACCATAGAAAGCTATATTTCAGAAAAAAATTTTTTCTGTTTGTCAAGGAAAACAATAAATAAAACAAAATTTTGAAATTGTTTATTATTATTTAATTAAATTATACAAAATGATTATACTGATATACTGGCATGTTTTAAAACCAAACATGTCAAGCCTAGGTAAATTGAATTGGTTTAGTTGCTGATTTTTTTGCCACAAAAAGGGTTTTTTTATAAATTGCATTTTATTATCACAAAATTTACTTAAAAGTAACTTGTACTAGTAGTATTATTTTAAAAACAGTTGACTTTCGGTTCAGTTTAAACGAAAAGAAGGCACTTCTTATCTTTAAAATGGTGTACAGCACAGCTGAACGTGTAGACATTATTTCCATTTATGGTTCCCAGGATAAATGTTCCTTAAGGACAGCTCAATGTTTTAACGAAAGGCATCCAGGCCCAAAAGAAGCCCTATGTTCGCCAATAGTAGCCAAATTTGAAGAAACTGGTTCGTCGCGAATAAAAAAGAAATCAACCGAGACTAAATCCGAAGCAGCGCAAATTGAAATTTGGGTCAGTTTGCAATGAATTCAACGCTATCAACCGTCAAGGGCTGTGAAACTGGATTATCTCGTGAATCATTTAAAAAAGGTACTTAAATTTACAAGTTTTTCCTATAAACCACAGATACTGCAAGAACTTAGTGACGACGACCCGGACAGAAGAATCCAATTTTGTGAAATAATGACAGATGGAATTATGGCAGAACCTCAACTAGTTAAAAATATTTGCTTCAGTGATGGGCATTTAATGCAAAACTGTAGTTACTGGGATAACGAGAACCCACATGTATTTAGAGAAGGGTACCCAGCCCCCAGAAATTAATGTTGGGGCTGGTATATTGGGAGACGGTATTATCGCCCAATATTTATACCAGGGGAAATTTTGTGGGACATTTGCTGAAATGCTACAGAGGTCTATCGAACCACTAATAGTGCGAGAATTAGAAAATCAGAGGAACATACACGGAAATTTTCTTTATTAGAACGCTTACTACATTTCCAACACGATGGAGCACCTCCTCATTATGTAGTTCCCGTTAGGCAAAAGGTTGGATGATCATTATCCTAACCGGTGGATTGGAAGAAGAGGTCCTGTTGAATGGGCCCCCCTAGATCCCCGGACCTAACACCTCTTGACTTCTTTTTGTGGGGTCACCTAAAATCTGTGGTTTAAAAAACGCCCGAGTCACAAAAAGCAACTCCAGAATAGAATATTTCAGGAATGCCGTGCTATACCCCCAAAAATTTGTAAATGTACGGAAGAGTTTAAAAATAGGCTTTATTATTGTCTTCAAAACAACGGAAATCATTTTGAACATTAAATTAAATAATAAAACAATTTCAAAATTTTGTTTTTTTATTGTTTTCCTTGATAAACAGAGAAGAATTTTCTGAAATGTAGTTTTATGGATCATTGGAAACATTTTCCAAGGCCAAAATGATGTATCCTCACCCCTTACTATTTAAGATTTGGGGTCATCTCACCCTGTCCAAGGGGTTGCTGATAAGGGTGGGATAATATGCTTGTTTTTGTTCCCCCTTAGTTTTATAGAAACTTTTTTAGGGTTTTTGATTCTTTTTTCGTTCCTAAAATATCGCCATTTCAAGTTTTTAAATTGTCACCCTGTATAATGGTAAGAATGATGGCCATTTGATAAATTTGAATCAGTTCAAAAGATATCAATGCTTCCGTAAATGCAAAAAAATTAAGTCGGTAACCCTGCCCCAGGAAAAAAAAACCGGGGACATTGTTAAGTCTGTCGCTTGTATAGTCTGGACAATCTAAAGTTTTAGTCATGGCCGAGAAGACATGTCATTTTCTAGTTACTTTTATTATAGCCAACTCAAGATTGGGCCAGGGACGTCTTTGGCGAATATTTTTTTCATAAAATGATTTTAAAAATTTAAGAACAAAATTGCTAAAACATATTTACTGTTAAATTATAAATACAAAAAAGGGTTTTTGATTTTATTAAAATTTTAAAACTAAAAAGTTTTAAACTCCGAGACGATACTCAACACATGATTACGTGACAACATATTATTGGTATTGTATTTAGTAAAAAAATATAATATACCTAAACGTGTTGAAAAGGATATATAAACTTTTTTTTATTTATGATTCAACTATTTATTATGAAGCACTATAAACTATATAAATATATAAGCAGGTAAAACAAAATTGCCTTTAGATCCTAATGTTCTTGAAAAAATGTTTAATTAATTAAGATTTGTTTAATTTTTAGGCGTTTTAATATTTTACAATTACCAGTACTCATTATTAATTTACTTAAGATAGCACGACCTTGGTTTTAGCTTTTATTTGGATGCGAAATCCTTTTAAACATATAAACTTTTAAAAGTTTAATGTAAAATTTATATATTTCTAGAAACTAAAGGTTATTTTTTAAATACTTTTTGCGTTCTGTAATTAAACATAAAAAGGGGAAAAGTAGTTATTTTTATTAATAAAATATATTGTTACTGTTTTAAAAAAATACCACTTACAAAATTTTATGATACCTTTACCATATTGGCAAAGAATGTCTACTAGTTTAAAAAAAAAAACCCCCTTTTAGATAATAATTAGTATTTAATTTTAAAAAATTCGGGGTCGTGACAAGATGTAAATACCTTTTTTTATTTAAAAAGTAGTGTAGTGAGTGAAATACATCTATTTTTGTTGTTACTTTTTTAAGTGCATGCATTTTTTTTTGAAAATGAATAAGGAATAAACACCTATCGCTGTAGTCACTTTTTTTAGTATCTTTTCCGCAAGCGTATGAGTAAAGAACGCTTTATTGCATGGTTAATTTTATAAATTATTTCGTCAGATGACTGCTGTGATCGCTGTTTGGAAACATGAAGATGATGGGTTCTTGAACTGACTTATTATTTTTCTTTTTCCCGCCCTTTTATAATTTTATCTGTATGTCGAACATAGTTGGACCAGTGCTCTGAGGAAACATGGGTCCAAAGATATTTTCCAACACTCCAAAAAAATCTTTGATTTTATTAATACGAGAATCATAAACGCGTTTAGCCTCGCTCCATACCATTTCAATAGCATTGAACGACAATGGTATGGAGGTAGACAGAAACTTCATGTCCAGCTTCTCTTATTAAATTATCAACCACATACGATTTACTAGGTTTTGGTATTGGCTTATTATCTTCCACAGTCTATCCAAAGTATCCAAGGGAGAAAAAGGAATGTTCTTTGCTTCCAGCCAATTCTGAATTTCTCCTTTTCTCCAACTTTTGGTGGGCCATTTCTCACTTTGACGACTATGGTAACTAGCACAAAGAATAATTGACGTTCATCCAAGCTGGGAAGAAGAGCGTTTTTCAACCATTTTTCAAAGTTTTCCGCATTCATATCTCCAGGTAATCTCCCGTGTTTTGCTTCTACACTGATAAAAAATTTTCGGTGGAGCATTTATATTTCCTTACCGAAGGAACTGAAACTCCCAAACTTTAGCTGTTTCAAAAAAAAATGTTGATAAAGATCAAATTTTTTTTTAATCAATATTTCTTTATTTCTAATTCAAAGCTTATATCAATTAAATTGCCCTAAATTTTGAAGTAACCAATCACGGAAAATTATGAATAAGGAATAAAAATTAAGAATAAACAATAAATTGGATAAACCCGGCCCTAAACATCCTAATATTTTAGTTTTTCCAAAGTAATTTTTTGTTTTTTTTGGCACCCTGTAGACGAGACTAAAAACGCAATTAACATTATACCCGTTTTGCTTTATGCGGCTTTTATCAAGTATAAAATTTTCTGAGAAATGAAAATAAAAAGTTTTGTTTAAACCTGTTGACCACCCTGTATATAAAGGATCAACTAATAAATTATTATAAACATACCTGAAGAGGGCTCAATACGCGATGTTCTTCTACAAAGTATTTTAAACATTTCTCACCATCTCTTGAGCTACTTTATTGCCATGTATTTGAGAAGAGAGACAGTTCTGAAAAATTATGGCTCATTGTACGGGGTCTTAAAAAAGTTGTTACGGTCAAAAATAAGGAGTTTTTTAAAAACCTATATTCCAAATGGTTAATTTTGTTTTAAACAACCAATCAACCAAAACCTTGGTCGATTTGGTTTTTAACCCTGCCTAAAGTAGTTTGGTTAAATATTTAAAATACATATATAATTTTTTATGTTAAAAATCTCTTTCCTGCTTCTTTTGGATGTTGGGAATACAGTAATCGTGATCCATAATCATTAATTAATCTAAAAAATTTGAAAATAAGAGCAAATAAAATTATAGTTATTTATACCTACACTATTACTTACTTTTTAATAAATAAACACTTTACAAAACTAGAAAATCCAAAAATAATATAAAACAAAGTCCAATACACACACTACTGTTACAATACCTCAAAAAACTATCCCTAAAAGCATTAAAAATAATATATTTTAGAATTCAATGTCGACACGTGCGAACGACCCGAACACTTAAAAATAATGTATTATAAAAATAGTACGGGCCTGTTTGCCACAACAGCTAAGCTAATCGACGCAACTATTCACCCAGTAAAGGAACGATATATGAAACGGTCAAAGGATTAGAGGAAGATGCGAGTATTTGAGGTTAAATAATGTGAATATCAGATGTGTGCTCGTTTTGTTTTAATTTAAGAGGTCGTAAGGAGTTGGCTAAATCGGCTTGTCATAAGACACGTCAAACAACAAAACTTTACAGTGAACCAAGTATACCTTATTCGGAACATGAAGTAGCGAAAGCGGGCGGCTAAACGGATTGTGTTTTTTCTAGTCGCGTTTGATCACGCCAATAGTAAAGGCCTGCCGGCAACACTGTTTAACTTTCGTTCAAGGATAGCGCGAAAATCTCTCGATGGACATCGGCTCGCGTTAGCCAAAGTCCATTAGGGGTATCAAAAATATAGCATTGAATGGTTCATCTTATCCGTAGTAGTATTATCTTCGATTTAAGGTAATTAATTTATCAAAAAAATCTTTGCAATGGTCAATAGTAAACGGCTAACATATTTATATTCCATATTCCTTGGTACCTACGCTCCATTTTCGTAATATCCTTACGTTATTCTTCATTAAAATCACCTAAATTTTCTGGAAAATGGAAATGTAAAAGATGCACCTTAAAACCTAGTAAACAGGCGTGGTTTCGGTAGCTCTCTATTAAATCTAATTCTATTTGTTTATAGTTTAAACTCGGTTGTGATTTCCGAGAAAATTTTTTACTACGTCCTTAAAACAGATCCCTACTTTCTATAAAATTTTGTAAATGTATTATCCTTTATCATCTTAAAGTCCAAGAGTATACAATTTTGAGTAGGTTCTTAAAGCACTTTCAAAATTGCTCTTAAAGGATCCATAAATATAAAAGTCAAGGTCTGGCTAAAGGGTAGCGGCCCCTTACCAACCCTTAAATTACAAAAATTCAGGGTTGGTAGGGGGCCGCAACCCTTTAGCTAGACCATGACTTTGTGTTTAAGGGTTCTTTAAGGACAATTAAACAAATTTTTAAAGTGCTACAAGAACCTATTCAAAATTGTTCATCAGCTCTCCCAATAGTCCGAGAAAAAATACTCCTTTAAAACTTTGTAAGTGGATTCATTTTAGCGTAACCTACAACCTTTTAATGTTTTAAAATTCAAAGAACTGAAGCCTTTTTGATGTAGCATGCGTTAAACATATCAATTTAACGATGTATAGGTAAAAACTTTTTCTTTTTTACCCGACTCATCAGATTTTGTAACGTAAACATCGGAAAATATATTGACCGACAAAAATGTTGGGGTATTTCGCGAACATGTCAAATTTATGATTTCATATAACTTATAAAAACCGGACTAATTTTTGCGCAGTTGCCAAATGATTAGTAGTAAAATATTGTGGTTATACTGGCCTACAAAACTCAAGGATTTTTTGCCCTGACCTATGCCCTACGCTCCAGTTCTCAGAATTTTTGATGATAAAATTTTTTAAAATTATGCAAAAACGAATCTAGCCACGGACTTTTAGAAAAGTATTTTTTATTAGAAAATTAAAGGACGAGACCAATGCCTATATTTTTATAGACCTTATTCATTTCTTAATTGTTTTGATGACTGTATACAATGTGTTTAAATTTTATTGGTAAGTTATTACTTTACGCCTAATTTTCATTTAATAACCTAAAATAGAGGCATGTATTGTATTTAAAATTTAAGCATAATCGGGCGTGGCCCGAAAAAAATATTCGCCTAGCGCCGTGTTTCCTTACGGTTTATGACATTCCTGTAGTAACGGCCACGAATCCCGAAAATAGCAATAATAATCTCTCTACCGCATTTTCTATTATACTTATTAAAAACTAAATAAAGAGCCATTTCTATTATTATTTTCTAGTCATTATTGTAAGATACTACTAAAACTAGCTAAATGTTAGTGTGGTATTTCTGTTTCTATCTTTAAGTGCAATATATGCTATTAGGTAGAAAACAGCGTATCAGACAAATGCCACCACGACTTCGTTGAGCCGCGCGAATCCCAAACAGCCAGTTTTCCATTACAGTTTCACATAAAGCCGGTTGAATTTCATTGACAGTTCTTCTAATTTTTTAAAAGCCTCAATTGCTCGTTATTTATTTGCATAAATCCTGGCGTCTTGAGCATTTTTTCTGCCAATAATAATTGCAATTGTTATTATATCCTTGAGGAGGAGGAAATTTCCAATAAAAAAGTTTTTTATCCTAGAGTTCTATTTTTATTATTTATAATTTTAATTTAACGCTAAAAATGGGCCTCCTCGCGACATTTGTGGTTGCGCGCCCGGCGTTAACACCAAGTACGTCACACTAATAATTTTTTTGAGGTATTAAATATTAAATAAAAAATTTTGATGATTAAGAACACTTCAAAGAATTTATTTTCGTTACAAATTCAACTTAAAGTTAATTTTTTAACAAGTTAAACAATTGTCAATTAACAAAATTGTTTCAAACTCTTGTCTTTATTGTACATTAAAAAAATGCCTAAATAATTATCGTATTAATTTTTTGCTTCGTAAAGCCCTTTTTATATACATACTTAACAAGATTACGCCATAAAAGTTCAAAAATTTTAATCCTTTGTTTATAATAATTTTATAACTTTGACAAAAAATGAAAAATCAGAGTAATATTGTCAAAGCTATAAAAATATTATGAAAAAGCATTATATTTTTTAAAATTTTATAACGTTTTTTAATATATATATATATATATATATATATATATATATATATATATATATATATATATATAATATATATTGCGACGTACGGGCTCGAGACGTTTATATACTATTCTCTGTCTACAATAATATATAAGTCTCTGCACGGTTTACCACGTGCAAATTTATTTATTTGTTTGTGGGGCAATAATTTTATATAATACTTACAAATTTTTTTCTTTGACTGGTGATTGCTCCGACCGATGAAACCTCTCTCAAGAGTAAGTTCAGTTATATTTTTGGGTTATCAAACATATACAAATAAAAGCCTTTTTTGTATTTTAATTTCTTATTCTACTTATATTAATCAATCAAGGCAATTAGTTTACAATTAACAATAGGTGTATGTTAATTCCTTTTATAAACTACTCTCCTAAATTCAATATATAGATAACTGACTTTTTATCTCTGTTAAAATACCAATAATCATATATTTCATAGTATTTGCAATTTTACTCAAAATTAAATAGTAAATTCCTCTATTTGTTATGAGTCAGTTATCTATAAATTTTTTATAATAAAATCTCAAAATTATTATTATTCAACATGAAACTTATTTACTTTTAATTAATTTCTTAAATTAAAATAATAGTCTCTTTTTTTTACTACGGATCTGGCTATTCGCTCTAGCGGCTTACTTTGTTACTATTTGAGATTTTCTAACCTAAATACTAAACTGATTGTTTACCTTTGTGTTCGGCTTTGCAATAATGTTTTATATGAGCACCGTGGTACTCATCAAAGGATATTATTTGTTTGTAATTACATTCAACGAAATTATCCTCATCAAGGCTTATTTGAAGTGTCTCAATCCATTAATACTTGCTTTGTGCTGCATGTGCTCTGTGTTGGTGCATTACCATCCGATGTTCCATGGAGTTGGTTTTTGTTGACTTGTGGCTTATTGTCCCAGAGAAATTCTTTTATTTCAAGGTAAATTTATTCGTATTACACTATTACTTCGTTTTAATATATTTGTCTATGGGGAAAATTTGTTTACAGATAATAAACACGAAGTTTACTAATTATAAATCTCCAGGTCTTACTTTGGGGATGACATCATGGCCGTATTTTTCAATTGTTTCTTGGACCTGGAGTAGCGTGGTTTAATTTAGCAACTAAATTCGAAAAAAGCCCTGTTTTGAGGGGTATCCGCTATTTATACCTCCCAAAACAAAAGAAAAAATTTACGTCACGATGACGCTACAAACAGCCCTTTTTGTGCTTATTTTGACAAATAAAAATGGCTTCCTATATTTATGAATTTTAATAAATTTTACTTTGATATTATTTTATTCTTTTTGTTTATATTTAAGCAATCCTTATCCCACTTATATTATTGGAAATTTTATTCCCCTTTTATTTATGTATGGTATAATTTCTCTCTAGCACAAGCCTTTTCCCGTAATTTATAGTTAATTTGACCCATGTCATGACACTTGACCTTTCAAAATTTAGTAAATTATTAATTTTCAATTAAGCCTTTGATCGGATTTGATAAAACTTACTAACATTACCTTTATCCTAATTTTATACAACTTTAACAATTAACATTATTGGTTAAACTCCCTATTTAACTATAGAATATGAGGTTATTGACCTCTCAATGTTTATGTCTACCTTATTCTAACTTTGCCTATAATTTTAAGTATTTATATTGTCTTTATTGTTCGAAATTCTTTCACTTACTTAAAGAGTGTTCTTTGTTTTATAGTTTTTTGTCCATTTTGTTAGATTAATATTTGTCGCCGTTTCTTATTTGCACTATGCATCCTAAGCCGTCACTTCCACTTTTATCACTGTTTATATATCGTCTTTCTTTTTTGGTTTATTTCCCATCGGTTTGGATTGTTTACAAATTAAAATCTAGTTCCTAACATTTCCTATACTAATATTTACATTTATAAGTCAGTATGCCATTGTTTGACAAAATCAATCAAATTAGGATTTTGTCCCTTTCTTATATTTGACCCTAACATTTTACTTGGTCTTGCATATATCCTGTGTACTATCTTTTATTTTGGTATAATAAGTTAGTCTGATTATTATCCAAAGATTTTTACTAGTTTTACCATGTGCTTTATCTTTTAAGTTTTCTATACCAATAAGTTGGTATTCTACGAACCAGCTCGATATGAGATTTCATGTTTCTTTAAAATCTAAAAGTATTTGTATTTCTATCTGTTTCTTTTTACTCCTCATTACTTTATTTAGTATTTCTGATGATTTTACTAACTTATCTATCCATTTATAATCCCTTTTGGGTCTTTCAATAATTAATTTTCTTAATATTTTCCCCTTTATACTTGTTATCCCATTTTACATTTAAGTTATACTACTTATAACCCATATCTCTTCAATTTTTTATATATATATATATATATATATATATATATATATATATATATATATATATATATATATATATATATATATATATATATATATATATATATATATATATATATATATATATATATATATATATATATATATATAATCAGATCTGAAATGAGACCCCACTTTTGCTTTAAATATTCAAATTGGAAAAAAATGTTTTATACAAAAATATTTTGGTTTTTGCTCCTCTATATTTTACTGAACAACGTTATGTATACAGGGTGTATCAAAAGTCCTGTACAAAAACAAACTTTATTTTTTTAAATGACTTCCCTATATTTTTGTTACATTTTGGTTTCTGCATAAAATTTCAGATATTTTTTATTTAGCATATCATATCCCTATATTCAAGTGTTTACGAGATATTCGCATTTAAACACAAATTTAGAAGGTTAATATTAGCTCATCTTTTAATGTTGTTTTACGTTTCTA